>CABFVX010001725.1:77228-121136 GCA_902151425.1 Timema shepardi
CCAGTAAAAATGCTACCACCAACTCGTCCATTGAAAGCTTTTAAACATGGACCAGGTAAAAAGTGTCCAACTAGCTTCGAATATGCTGTTAATAAATTACAAGATATAGCACAAATGACTATCGGGGACAATGAAGATCAGTATGAAAGATTTTGGAAGCATATAGCTAGCCAACTCCGTGAGCTGCCGTTAAGAAACTTTATTTTTTTACAAGACAAGATTCAAAATCTGATAAAGTTAGAAAGACTATCCTGTTTAGATATGCTCCCCATTCCACAAGCATCATCACCATCTCTTCAAGGCAGTGACACTAGCTCCAGCACTCCTAATAGGCAACAAAGTACGTCAGAATTCGTAAACTCTTCACAAGCATCACCATCAGATATTGAAACTTGCTTCAGTGAAGAAGAAATTACGCCAGGACTCGAAGTCCTATCGCAGACACTATTAACAATTTGCAAAAACCCATAGGAAAAACAGATATAATATTGTTTGATGTTTTATTAA
Source organism: Timema shepardi (assembly GCA_902151425.1). Taxonomy (NCBI): domain Eukaryota; kingdom Metazoa; phylum Arthropoda; class Insecta; order Phasmatodea; family Timematidae; genus Timema; species Timema shepardi. The sequence goes on from CABFVX010001725.1 coordinate 77,736, forward strand.
CACCTTTCTTATATTCATTAGTTTGAAAAAATATTAATTCAAATTTAAAAATGAACAGTCAGCCAATATCAAGAAACAAAATAATAAGCCTACTGTTGTATTTGTAGACTTTATTTCAATAGAGAATATTGTAATCCATTCTTCATGTTATCTTAATTTAATGATTGTAATAGCGAATTTTTGTACTAATGTATATTCTTCTTAACTTTATTATGTAGTATGCAGATATTATATGATCTTACCTTAATGAATGGTTGAAGAACTTCGTAGATAGCACTCAACACATCAGGCAAAAACACTGAAATTGAATTGTGTGGAACTCTGAACAAATACGCTAGGGATTTGAAACTGTCACCAGTTGCAAGGTACCTTAGAGCAATCTCGAGTTTAATTTTGCAAGGAATTGCCTGTCGTAGCTTAGTATCTTGTTTTCGTATTATGGGTGTAGCTAATTCCAGCAACTCTTCAAACTTGGGTACAGACAATCTTAAAACATTCCTGTATGATGCTGGGTCCTCTTCTTTAAGTTCTTCTAAAAGTCTTATCGATACCCTCAACTGCTCCCTACGTCCTATCCAGGGTCTAACCCACCAGCATCTCTCCTTGCGTTGCAGCATTTGTATGCAAAGTTCAATCACTCCTATCCTCAACAACCGTCTTAGATATTCACGCCGTGGACTAACGGACGACATTTTCCCCATAAAACAGAGCACCAAACTGACGAGACAGCCGCTAGCAGGAGTCGCATGTGGCAGCCAAGTGTGACCCACTGACCGACCTCTGCTTGCTGTTGCTTCGACCAGCCAGCAGCAAGCAGCAGCTAGTAACCAGCCTAGTGTGACCACGGCTATAGCGCCCTGGGCTGTCACTTCTTGCTGCTAGTAGCTTACACGAAGAAAGAGAAAGTTATTAATATGTTCAGCTGAGAAAATGAACATAGTTCGGTGTCAATTTTAAACGATACATGATGTTAAATATGCACCCCGATTGGCACCAGACTAGGATAGGAGAAAAGGGGGAGGGGGTTTGACCAATCACGCCTCGGAGCAATAGCGTTCTGAGGGGTGGGTGCCTGCAGCGGGTATGGGCGCATGCTCGAATAGCAGTTGATGGGAGAAGCAAAACAATATATGATTTATTTCAATATTTTCCTGTGAGTTATCACTCCAGTATAGTTAAATGTGGCCCATCAATGACGAACACACAACATAACTACTGCATAGGCTAGGCCATGGTAAGTTCAATCTCATCCACTGTTCTTGCAGAGTCGGTATGTACTTTGTGCGAGGTTAAAACAATTAATTGTGTGGGCTAATTCCAATCAGCCCGGCACAATACAATAATATTGCCTAGCGGCTGTAAACTAGACTGTACCGGGTCGATGGTACTGGTTCACCTCTCCACCCCCCAAATATATTTCATGCAACGCCCCTGAACACTGCTGATACCTGGTTATATACAGTCCTATGGACACTGACCATAGATAAGGGAGTAGACACTGACTACTAGACCCCGGAACTATCCCGATCCAGGTATATTTGTCGCACTGGGACCGGTGCGGCCATCTGTCAGGTGAAAGAAGAACTCCGTGCCCACGTCTGGCGCATTCTATCGAGAGAACTAACAACTAGTTCTACTGGAGATGATTAACGACAAAAGCTGCAGATTATTCCTGCTCAACAACAGCTGAGTGGCGATTAAAGTAGGAAACAATAGACTGTAAATATTTGAGAAGAGCACAAGACAAAGGACTGTAGAACAATAAGAGATAGGGTGAGTGACAGTAGTGACTATCTCTGGGTGCGGATAGTGAGATGCGGTGATAAAATAAAATCAATACAATTTTGAGGTATACTTCCCTCAGCTTACCGAGCCGGGATTAGAACCCCGACATCCCCCTCTCGCCAAAACTAAACTAGACGAGTTTAAAATCTCTACTAAAGCTCGATAAGGGCGATATTTGAATGCTCTGTTTTCCTCCCTTCCACCTTGAATGGTTCACTCTCCAATAATTCAAGCATTGGAATTACCTCCTTCTCCTTGCGACTCGCACTCATGGCTAAAGTTCAATTCCCCCTCCTTCTCTGCTTAGCCATTACTCATAAGTATAGAAACTCCACTCTAATGCTAGCAAGTAGAACCACAGCACTAGCGCTCGTGGTGAACGAGCCTCGAAATTAATCTTTTAAGTGGGACGTTTGAATGCTCACGTGATTTGTATTGATTTGCCGGTAACTTCTAGCTTATCTTAAATAATATTGCGTAAGGCATTTTTTTTTTTTTTTCATTTTAAGATTCAGAATTGTTAGGATTTTAAATGTGAACATATATTTTAGATTTTGGACCATATTTTTTTAATGATGATTTGAAATTGGTCACCTACTCAAAAGCCCTTTACAAAATAATGATGGGATACTCATTTTTAAATCCATACGCCAGAAAAAAAATTATAAAAATAGTAATTTGTGTCAATTATTTTAAATTATACTGATTCAAAACATAGATATACATAATCACTGAGCCGGGGCAGATCAGAGATATTTTCATGAGGGGTTTGAATTTTAATTGGGAGCTGCCCTATAAACAAATACCCTGCACAATGGCAGTGGATTCCACGACTCGTCATTGTCAATGGCTTGTTACAATAAACATCTTAATATTCATGTGGACTTAGTCTCAAATTGAAAAATAAACCAACCTTGCGACTAAAGCTCTCTAGATGAGCAAAGGTTCTAGGTTAATTTATGGATTAAAGGGTTTGTTTGAAATAAGATTATCTCAATTAGGGTCATATTAGTCAATCGAGAAGTGAAAACAATCCACATACTAAAATTTAAAATATAAATTGTGTATCTATTATCATTTGGTTATTTAGAGTGACAAATAGAGGCACGCTCCATAAGAGGAACACAAGAACTGTTGATCACATGACAGAGGACATTCCTGAAATAATTAGTTTAAGTTTTTATTAGTATCCTTTCATAATTTTATAAATACAATTTAATGTGTAATTTAACACAAGCCTATTATATAGGTATTAAGATTAAACATTTTCATTATTTTACATAGATTAGACCAGTGGTTTCCAACCCTTTCAGGGGTTTGAATCCAACTTTTTCTTTCGAGACCATGGAAACCCCTCGATATGTTACACTACATGCTGTTCAAATATTAGTTTCTTTCAATTAATATAAAATTAATAAATTATTATGAAATGTACCCCTCAATTTTATTTGAGAAGCTTATAAAATCTCAAATGAAAATTATAAATGTGCATTTAACTTTAATGGGTGCTCAAAGTTTAGTTTTACAATTCAAATTGAATATATTATTAAAAAATCTCGCGGCCAAAGTTAAATTTTTTTAGTTAACTATTCTATTACTAGCCATCACTCCTCTAGTGGTCAGTTTCCGACTAAAGGTCCTTGGTTTGATACCCATTACTTCCAGATTTTTCTGAGAATCAGTGAGTCTGGAACGGAGTACACTCAGTCTTGAGGACAAGTAGCTTTTCGAATGAAAGGTAGTGGTTATGGTAAAAAACACACTGATATTAATGGCCGTAGGAACTCGTGAAAGCCACATATCATAAACTGTTTCTCGCCTGTGGCTGGATCAGTTTTATTGTTACCGTCATGTGACTTATAAACTAACCTAAATTTATAACACACACCACCCTTTTCTCAGCCGTAAATTCATCAGCCACATTTCACAAATGATATATTTTTCGGCCATGCCGGAAATCGAACCAGGGACCCTTAGGTTAATAGGCAGATATGCTACCGATTGAGCCAAGGTTCTGGACTGCAGACCACATAACACCCTCTATTTATTAAAGTTGACACTAACTTCGCTGACAAGCGGCAGCTTTTTGTTTGGTATTGCTTGCTTGTGGGATGATAAATATGCAGTTTAAAAAAAAAAATTATGCTTAGAAATATATTATGTTGAGTGTTTATTTATTTAACTTTATGAGCTAGAAACACTTGGATTTTTTTTATGAATGTTTGTAATATTTTATTTTAAGCTAAGAGGCTACATCAAGCTATGCAATTCAGTTTCTTCAGAATTTTTCTCGTGAACATTAATTTGTAGTGTACATAAAATATCAGAATGGCAATGATCTAACATAAGTGAGAATTCTAGTTGTCAAACTGAAGATTAGAAGTTTCAAAACTTCGCAAACCCCAAGTTTGGATGGTTTCAAAAGTAAAAATTAAAACCAACAAGCATGCATTATAAGAAAACCAAATGATATTTTAACATAATTTGTTTGTATTAGAATTTAGAACTTTCCTACTAACATAATCTCTTAAAAGAGTATATCCGAGGTCAAAAGCCTTGCGACCCCGCCCCCGCCGCCTGAGTTCCTCTGTGCTTGACCCACTGGGTTGAAAACCACTCGTTTTCAGCCTTTTCCAGTTATGCACAACACGTGGTCTTGTAGTATTTTATAGAGACCACAATTAAACTTAACTATGCTAAGCCTGTGCAAATCCATGATTTTCAAATTCAAATCTGAATCTTCGATCACTAAATCAAATCGGATTTAAACAAAATTTCATTATTAAGATACATTTTGTGTATAATCCAAATCTGAGTAAGATTCGAGTTTGGATTCAAAATTTTGAATATCTGCACAGGCTTGGATTGTATACATTTATACACTAAAATAAAAATAAGAATTATTCACTATAGTTCATATTTATTATTATATTATTAGATATGTGCGAGAACAACTTTTTCAATTCAAGACAAGAATTATTAAAAATATCGAGATGCGAGAAAATACGAGAAAACTTACTTTGAAAGTACTAGAGTACTAGAGTGTTAATTATGTTTACAATAGTAAAGTAATTCAAAGAATACTAAAGTCCTTTTTGGCATTTAGACTGTAACTTGCTTTGAATTATCTTATATTTAATTCAAACACTTAAGATATGACTCATACACATTTTAAATGTAATTAATAAAATGGTGATGATTGCAATGTATACCATTTATATTTTAATTTAGTAGTGTAAAAGTTTATAATGTAAAAAATTATAATGTCAAAGTTTGATATTGAGAATCAATATTTATAGCCAAAATTTTCTTAATGAAGGTTGTTTTGAAGAAAAGGTGTGGCCTATTTTCAGGTCTTTGTGGTATAACTAGAAATAATAATCTTGATTTGGTTTGTCAATTTAATAGAGCAGTTATTTAATTTTTAAAATAGCTTGAATTTTCGAGATTTTTTCTGGTCAATTTTTCAAAATTTTTGAATCTTGCACATCCATATATATCATCATTATATGCTATTATGATAATACTAACGATGAAAGTTTAAATTATTCAAAAATATGAATAATAGATTCAAATTTATTTGCTAAGCCCATCGAACCCAGTTCTGAGATTTACTTAGAATAAAATTTTGGACCGAATATTTCTAAAATTAATATTCATGGATTAAATTAAGATTAAAAATTTTGATTCGAATCTGTAACAATGGCTTCTATCTTGAGAAAGGAAAGAAAAAATGTGTCTAATATAGATAATTTCAAGACAAATAGGCCATCCAATATTTTTTCATTTCAATGAAAAATATTTTTTATATGTAACAAGAGTATACAATAACTTATCAACATTTTATGAAATATTTTATTATTAATTTGGTCTCTGAAACATAACATAGCAAAATATTTGACACAGATTAGATTTAAAACATTATCAATATAAGTTTGATTAGATTTGAAACATTACCAGAGTAAGTCTAAAATAAATTATTCAATTGAGATATAAACATTATTAGAAGATAAAATGTTTGATTCAATTACTTCTTTAATTATGATATTCTATCATAATTTTATTCGCTAAAATTAATTTAGGTTCAATTCACATTCGACTCAAATTTGTTTTACATAGGCAATTCGATTTTAAACTAAAAATTGTTTATGCTCAAAGACTTAATAGGTGTGAACAAGTATTTTAAAGGAATTAAACATGTGAACTGTAGGACCAGAAGATGCGTTACAGATAAACTTGAAAGCCCCCTTCCTATTGCAAACTCATCAATTTCACCTGAAATAGCTTCTCCCCTTCGAAACAAGCAGTGCCAAGTTTCACTCAACACTAAGTTTTTAAAAAGTTTTTTTAAAAATTATTTTTGTTTGCTGTATAGTTGCACCGTTGCTTTTCCTATCACCTAGAAAAATAGACGCTTACTATTACATAATTACATAATTTATAATTGGCGAAGGATAGGGAAGGAAAATGCATCACAGATATATATATATATATATATATATATATAAGTTTAACAAATAAGTTTATTAAAACGCAAACAAAAGATATAGAATTATATATTAGTGAAAAGATTCTAATTTAATTAATTAACGATAACTGTATTACGCTATCATGATAGAAAACATGTTGGACGAATAGATATTAACACTTTGTAGACATGGAACCGACAAAAGATAAAACATTTCGTTTAGTTTAACAACTCTATAAATATGGATATTCGTTCGCTCTTACTCGAACGAAGGAGCGTCTGACACAACTTGGTAACAGTAAAAAAGGGAATTAAGTTTTAGGCAATATACATAAAGACAATCTAGCCAGGATAGTACCAGACTAATACCTGAGGTCTAATCATAAATGATTGTAACAATTGAAAATATAGACATAGCATCAACTCCTATATTCTTAGAGTTACTAGGAATAATATAATTTAAGCTATGTAGCTTGTAATTAACCCTCATGGAGAGTTACGAAAACTAAGAATAATATCCTATAAGAGGAGCTTCCATTTTACAAATAATAGATGGCCAACAATCAGGCATCTACACAGTATTTTACTATGTTGGTCATTTCCTAATGATTACTGCCAGAACAATCACTAGTGCATTTATAAATATACCCATTACTAGGGCATACACTAGCTAGTACAAACTATCTTTGAGCGCTTAGATAGATATGGCGCCTGAAGGGGCCGGAGAAAAACACTATCTCCGCGGGCCACTACTTCAATCTAGTAGTGCTCCCAAAGGTTGCGTACCGTAAATAGCTACACAATGTAACAATTATGCTCCAAGTTAAACAAATTGGGCATGTCAATCATAATACACTTACGCAAACTCACCGACCAGGCTAGGCATCTCGAATAACAACACGTCTGGCCACATGAAAAACCCGCGAACAACTGCTAGCGCCGAGCCTAGAATCGCATCTCGCCGCTAGAGACCACCATCCTGCTCAAGGCCACCCAACAACAACAACAACGAGAACAAAGTAGAAAAAGATAGTAACTGCCAGACCTTGCCAGAAGAAAATAGACGTTTCTAGTGCCGCGCACATTCCCCCTTCCTGTGTATCTCAGTGATCCCCACCCGTTTTGTGATCCCGTATCTCTTGCTCGACGAGTTTGTGCACCATATAAGAGACCGTCCGTCAAGTAAGACACTACTCTTGGACTAGGCTTGGACACTGTAGGACGAAGTGGAGGCTTCAAGGACACGTAGATATAATGTAAGGAGAAATTCATTTTCGGCGTAAATTTAGATATTGTAACTATTCAAAATTCCCTTTTGGTTATTCTTTCTTTTAAATATAATTATTGAAGTCTTGTATGAGTCTTCGTTCCTTTTGCAGAACATTTCAAATTAACTTTATTTATTTCACTTGTGAGTTGTGTGGCAATATGAGTTTAGTAAATATTTATGTGGGAAAGTCGTTTATAACATTAGGTCAGAACCTTTCAAATGTTAGTAAAGTTATGCGTTATGCTTGACAGTTATACATCAAATTAACTTTATTTATCTCACTTGTGAGTTGTGTGGCAATATGAGTTTAGTAAATATTTATGTGGGAAAGTAGTTTATAACATTAGGTCAGAACCTTTTAAATGTTAGTAAAGTTATGCGTTACGCTTGCCAGTTATACATCAAATTAACTTTATTTATCTCACTTGTGGGTTGTGTAGCAATATGAGTTTAGTGTGGCAGAGTTCGTTAATAACATTTATGCCAGAAACTTTCAAATGTTAGTAAAGTTAGGAAGTACTCTTGACATTTATAAATTTAAAATGAACTTTATTTACCGTACTGGTGAGTTTAGTAAAGATTTACTTAGGAGGGTTCAGTAATTAGATTATACCTGTACATTCAAAATTTAGTGACGTTTTGCATATACTTGTTACTTATGTATGAACAATGAACTTTAAACCTTTTAACTAATATGTTGTATTTTCGCAACTAGTACCGAAATGTGTCATATAGGAGAAATCATCTATAATATTAGATATGGTCATATTCAAATTTAATAATGCCATGCATTGATATTATTATTATTATTATTATTATTATTATTAGCACCGCATCTTACTACCCGTTCGGGTTGTTACACCCTCTCCGCGTCTCACAATACTACCCCAACCATTAAAAGGTAATAAAAGGGAGAGGATGTAAACTAACATACAAAAAAATGGAAATTGTAAAAATATGTAAATTCAACAAAGAGAAGTTTATTCAATTAATTACAATAGCGCAGATTACAATAAATGGTCTCATTATATCATAATGAGATCTGTTGGAAATCATACTCGAAGTAAACAACTTTACAAAATTCAAGTTGTGCAAGTATTTTAACAAAAGGAAGCATGATATCCATCACAATATTGATAGACCAGTCTATATGAGACAATACTACAGCGTATTTATTTATATGCGATACAAAAATTATAAGAGCCTAATGGGCACCTTGATATGGTTCCAAAGGTTTCGTAATGCACAGAAAACGATATCTTATATATAAAGAAAATTAAATGTTGACGACTACATTACAGAGTTTACAAAACGTGAGGGTTCGACTACCAGACATAAGCCAAACTCCCACGGTACTAACCGATCTGAGAGAGAATATGGGACACACAGTTCCCAAAATAAATAAACAAAACTTAGCTGTTCAAAAGGAACTTACGTTACAAAAGATTAAACTTATCCAAATTCAAATTCCAAAAAAGTTACATCACGTTACGTTAATTCTAACCATAAATTCAAATACGAAAAGTTACTTTAAAAAAAACGGGAATACTCTACAATTCCAAACAAATAAATATTAACATGTCAACTTCTAATTAGCACGTAACTGAAAATATTTACGAGAATAAATACAAAAGTACACGTCCAGCGCCCGAGCGGCGACATTTTTAAGATATAGTATTTTAATTTAAATAGACGATTAAATAATAAATATGTTAAATTTTGAAACAGAATATTTTATGTTAGAAGATTATAGATAATAAAGAAGTTAGAGTTCATAACTCCACTCGTCTAAGCGACGAGTTTGATACATTTACAAGTCTTTCTCCAGCCATTGCCCAGCTCCATGACAATGATCTGTCGTTGATCGTTGATCGTAGAATAGTCAGTATTTGCATACTTGCATAGCCATTATATAGGGATTTCATTGTTATGATGGGGATACACAAACACACGCGGTGACGTCACGATGCCTGCAAAAAGCCACGTAGGCCATGTGGATGTTGATGAAAGTTTTTCTTGCTCCATTGGAATATTAGTGAATATCTCCAATCACACGATGTTTCAAAGGAAGTTCCTCTAGTATCCGCCAGAGGTCGGAAACATAGTTGTCTTCTAGTCGAAGTAGATAGTCCTTGGTTCATTTCACGCTAGTACAGTCGAAGTGCCGGGACGCGTTTGTTGATACACCGGCCTTTCCTGCTCCAGTTGCCGGTCTTGGTTTACCGTGAGTCGTCCAGCCTAGCAGGATTCTATAGACAGCAGATTCATGTGGTAAGTACGTGGACAGAATATATATTACATTGGTTTGGATTGAGTAGTGAAACATATTGTCCAGCATGGTTATATTATGTCTTCTTAGCCTACAAGAACTACAACAGCGAACAATACTATTGTAGGGATCCTAAATTTAATTGAATTTATTGGAGCGGGTAGTATGAATTGATGCGATACATCCATTAACGTTCGTAGTGGGCATGGTCCCATTGGAACATTATACATCGTAATGTTACAGGGTTATACACACTTACACTAATGTGTAATGGTAGGGTGATTGTGAGATGAAATGGGGGACCTACAGTTTAACGTGGAATCCGAACCACGGCGGAGGCCTGGTATTCCCCACATTCACATGATATCTTGTCAGAGGTGAAGGAATGCATTGATATTTAATTCACGTAATATTTCCATGGTATCTAATAAAAAAAAAGAGTAAATGTTTATGAAATATTTTTCTTTTGGATAATATCGATTGTTATTGTTGCGCTTAGTCAACGTCATTTACTGCTATTGTTTCTATGAGGAACTTTAAGAGTCTTCAAAATATATGCATGTTCTTTGATAAAATTTGGCATAAATTAAATCAAAGTGCTCTTTAAGACTTGAATTCTTTTACTATTGTAGTTATGCCATGTTATCCCTAGGTTTAGAAATGTTTAGTATCCGAACCCCTTTTTACTTAGCCTTCGACCTCTTCGTATAATATTAATTGATCAATGAAGGTGGAACGTAGTTTTCTTGCTTCTAGGAATGAGTTGCGTGCGCTGGGGACGTGTTGTGTACCAAGCATTTTTTAACACAAAAAAACCTGTTATTCACACTGCGCACTCCTATTGGTTTATTCCCCCCCCCCTCTTTTTAAAAATAATATTAGATTTTTTTATATGTATTTGAACCCCTCTAATCTTAGAGCTTGGGTTACAACAAAAAGGGTGCAATCATGACTGCAATCAGTCACTGACCTAACTGGGTCCAAGATGATCTTATTGTAACCATACAGAGATCCTAAACGAGATAATACCGTTTAGGGTGTCACAAAAATATAAATGTCTTAAGGACTTTGAAAAGTAAATCAAATTCATGGAATTAGAATACACAATCACCTGGTCCTATATATATGTAGAGCACAGAGCCCTCGTATTTAAAATATGCCTTATGATCATAGGGAAATAACCGTCAGACTATCTGACCCAAAAAACTATGTTTGAACTATGTATGAACTTAGCCTTTGTGTTAGCGACAAGAAAGTTGAGGTTCAGATCCGATTGGGGCTGGTTACCTAGATTGTGATTCATCACTTTGGTTTTTCAATCCTCTCCCCACATGCAAATGTAGGTGCCCACTAGACTAAATCATGATAACCGACTGTACGTATGTGTATACTCGTAGGGAACAAGTTAAAGTTTTGCCCAATTTACTTGCTTTCACCAAACTTCTAAGTTATAGGCCTACCTAAGAAAATTTTCTGTTTTTTTATCTTTTTTAATAGAGGTTGTAGTTTCAAGCCGAAATAGAGCTTATTTCAAAAGTGAAGGTATGTTAGGTAGAAAATCAACTTGTTTGGGTGCTGAGGGGCTGTTTTGAAAGTAAGGTGTTAAGATGGTGTTTTCTGAATTTTCGATAGTGAATTAAGCAAAGAAAAATGATTATTTTGGTCTTCAATATCGGTTCTTAAGACAAACTAGTTCAATATTTATTTGGGGAATTATTTACGATTTATTTTGCCTAGTTTAGTCATTTAATGAACATTATTCACTTCATTGTCTTGGTTTAGACTCAGCCATTTGATCCCCAGATTAGTTTATTATAAATGCCACATATAAAAGAATTGTACACCAGTCATTAACTAGTTTATTCCAATAATTGACACCTATATAAAAAACTGGATAGAAATTTTTGATGAAAATATTTCCAATAAAAGAATCCAAAGCATTTATTGCTTTCCATAAGTCCTATGCATTAAGACAGTAAATAATAAATGTGATAATACCAGTCATTGACAGGGTGTCATCCCCTGGTAAATCAGGGTTTATTATTTTCCGATTATAGATATCACCTTAAAAATAAAATTTATATTGTGAAGGCTATATTTAATGTTATTTTTTAATGATTTGTACCCTATTAATTCATTTAAAATTATATTTTTGTCAAAATACTACGGTATATAATTATATTTTGTCCATGATAACTAGCCTAATCAAGGTGATCACTTTCCTTACTGTTATGATTTCTCTAGTGAAGATGTACACAATCACGTATACATACACACCCGCGTTTCGCAAAATATTTTCTTCCCATAAACCTGAATATTTATAATCGGCTTTAATCCAGAGCTGCCAGGATGAGTAAAGCTAAAAATTCATACAAATCCATTAGTCTAGTAAACATAATATTCCCTAATATTCTGGAAAATCATAAGTAAAGTCAATCTCTGGTTCACTGTCAAAAACGGGTGTGCTTACCTTAGGATTATTTTTTAGATTTAGGGCCTACAGTTAATGTTTATAGGCCCTATGTCAAACTGGTCCAATGTTAGTCACGTGTACGACAGGCGTGCTTTCCATAAAATTTATGTTTTTGGTATGGAACCATAAAATTTATGTTTTTGGTATGCAACCATAAAAACACACTAGGATTACCTTTAGCTTGATGTCTCTGTCCATGATTCAGTTGGATTGGAATGCTAACAGGTGGGTAGGCAAATGAGTTGGACCTATTTCCTTCTTCATTAAATCCCGAGGAAAATATATATTCCAAATCAATGTTTGGCAACAATACTTCAGACCTTACCATATAAAACACTATTTTACTTAAGATAGCAAATGATTAAAAATCTAACACTATAATTATATTAATAATGAAATGGTAAATATTATGACACAATAATTGGTATAGTAATAACAATATTTAATTCAATTTATTTTATTTTTGCAACATTTAGAAAATTCACATAAATATTCGGGGATAATACCTAAGCCCCTTACCATTATGGTTTTACTTAAAATAGCCAATCATCAAACATTTTATAGGCAACTAGGCCTATCATTATACGGAGAAGGAAAAGACAAATCAAATTATTATATATTAATGTGAAATTATTGTATTATAACGTCCCCAGTTTTACTTGGGTGTCCGGTATCCAACTCTAACTACAGCACTACCGTCGCACCGTAGGGACTTACAAGGTTGGGATGAACCCCAAGCGGTGGGGGATAGCTCCAACATTACACTAGGTGTTATTCTATCACCTAGACTTGCTGCTCTAGATGTCCCACCAGCCAGGAAGGTCCATCGGTCGCACCGTGCTCGCTCGTCAACAGGATGCAAGCTATATGAGCTAAATGCTATTCTCAACAGGAAGGCAACCCAACACTCTTGACTTCCAAGGAAATATACAAACGTGGGTTAACCTCCTGCCAGAATAAACCTTAAAATAATTATGCTCTTACAGTATTAAGCTTATTACAACATTTAGACAACTATAAGGTCACATAATGCATGTATATACGGTATATGACACATGCTCAGGTAAGAAAACCTAACCTTTCAAATATTGAATGTTCAAACAAACAACAAATTTAGAATATTGATCAAATAAACTATTTTAATTTCTTTGTTTTAGAATACATACTGGTAGGTCCATGACGTCATAGGCTATCGTAAGAAAAAATGGGTAAACTATGTGATAGTCCATAGTGTTTATGTTTATGTTTGGATTTAAATTTTGGTGAGCTGTCTAAATATTGAATGAATAAAAAAATAATTTTTTTAGTATCATTCGATATACCTTTTCCTTGTGAGAATATCCTATACGGTATTGATAGTATTAAATGATTAATGATTTGCCATCTAAAGTAAAATACAATGTATTATATGGTAGTAGGCTAATAATGGAGGGCATTTAGGTTTCATTCCCTTTATTTGTTATAAATTAATCAGTTACTCAATTGATCAGAATCTTCACCATGGTTTTACTTTAATGTAAGAGACCCAGATTTTGTAGATTTATAAAACAAATCTTAACTTACCAGGACGGTGTAAAGACGGCAAGGAGTGTATTTTCCGACGCTTCGAATTTGTATTTTTGCAATCATCAATAAAATGCTTACTACAAATTATATAGTTCCGATTCACTATCTCAGTTTAAGAAAAAAAATCTGTTATCTGTTTACTACTGTAGAATGAATTTTTCTTTGAAAAAGAAGTAATAAAATTTGTATGTCAAGAACTCCCCAGATATACACTGTAAACAAAATTGTTAGAGCCACTTTCGAAAAAATGTTAATGTTCGAAAACCACTAAAGTGTAAAATTCCCTTAATTTTAAATTTTGGTTTAAAATAAAATAATAAACGTTCCAATGTATAGGTTTAACATATAAATATCAAGGTTGAACAAAAAAAAACAGTTTTGGCGTTATACCTAGTAAAGCCAGACATAATTGTAAAACCCCCAAATAGTTTTGGATTTGATATTCTTTTCAACCAAATATCGTAAATGGTGTTGCATAATATAGGAAACCTTTATCTAACTGATTCTTTGTATTCACATCCTGGCACACAGCTACTTTTCTTGCGAGGCATAATGATAAATAAATTACATTTAAGTATTATTATTATTATTATTATTATTATTATTATTATTATTATTATTAGCACCGCGTCTTACTACCCGTTCGGGTTGTACGCACTTACGCTAATGTGTAATGGTAGGGTGATTGTGAGATGAAATGGAGGACCTACAGTTTATCCTGGGATCCGAACCACGGCGGAGGCCTGGCATTCCTCACATTCACAAGATGTCTTGTCAGAGGTGAAGGAAGGGTTTGGTAATCAGATAAATCTTTGCCGGAACCGAGGATTGAACCCCGGCTGCCAGCATAGAAGTCTGACACCTTACCCCTTGACCGCCAGGTCACCTATATTTAAGTCAATTTAATCAAGTCACTTTATTAAAAAAAACCATAAGTTTCAAACAAAGCCCATTATTTTTGCGACATGATTATTAACCACGCCAATTCATGTATAAGATTCAATCAAATGTTGCTGACCCCATTATTTAATAAATAAACCAGACGTTGTAATATAAAAAATATAGCTCAACCCAATTTAAAATAAACAACAAATATTTTTGTTCAGATCTTCCTATTTAGTTGATCAAATGTGTTAACAAAAACCGTAATGGCGTATTTTTCATAGAGTTTAGGTCCACGCGTGCGCATATCTTTGTGACGTCATTTACATCTACTCCTGGTGAACGAGCTTCAAACTAACTTCAACTTGTCCTATATGAGAGCCAATCCCATGATCTTAGCAATCCACGGGGTAAAACAGACGGGGGGAACAGAGGTGCTCTAGCCAATAACACAGACTAAAGCCCGTATCACACGACACTAGCTCGTACTTGAAATCCAGTGCACTAGCTAGCACGTCATCATCTAGCGTCGTGTGAATCAGAAAAAGTATACAGGTTCTGCCACTTGGTACTGGCTAACATACTAGCTGTGAGGATAGAACACGAGCTTTTTTCGTAATAGTTCAGACACTAGACTGTGTAATTCGACCAATCAATGCGCGTTGATACTGTTGTGTAGAGAAATGGTATAAATGACGCCAACATGGTCATCGGATCTGATTTTGTTGTTGGCAGAAAATTATTCTAAACATATTTGTTTATATAATGCCAAATTGCCTCGATATGACAATTATTTAATATATATATTTAATTAAAAATAAATAATCTAAAAACGACAAACTATGTTCCAGACCCAATTTTTTAATCTAAATAAACTTTATAGCATGCCAGTCTTGGGTGGTTTTAAAAATATAAAGTGTGCGTAGGCCTAAAAAATAACATTCGTGTATCAAGGATATTGTACTTGGACACCCACGGGCTTAGGAGCCTCTGACCACATCGTAAATAAATGAATACAAATTTAGGGAGATACTAAACGTTTGTGTCACCCCGAATTTATCCTACCTAACCGAGTGTATCTTTTTAGCATACCGTGACCATTATTTCGTATTTCCAGCCAGTCCTGTGTCCATATTATTTTCTTAGGCCCCCTCTCATAATTTTCAATATCTTTATTAGTAATTGATACAGCTGCTGCACCCAAAATTAATCTCTGACGTTCCATAAATATTTGCATTAGAACCTAGTACTAGCAGCGTGTGAATACTCTAGTCCCGTTTCCATTGTACTGGCTAGTATACAGTTATTTAGGCGCTAGCTAGCACACTTGATTTCTAGTACAAGCAAGTGTCATGTGATAGTAGCTTAAGAGTGTGCCAATCTTAGAAACTTCGAATTCACTTCGAAACAAATATCAGTCTCGACTTCGCTTCGGGAAAAAAATCAAAAAAAAATCCTGCCTTTACTATTACGAATCTTCGCCAATAATGTTGAATTATGTACAGTACAAGACAGCATTTGTGGAAAAACCTGAATAAATTTAATAATATGTTGTGATAATAACTTGGTTTATCAAAATATAACAACTTGTGCAATCAAACATTTTCGCGGGGATCTTAGGGAATGTAGTTATATTAATAACCGTGATATTTTTCAAGCATAAAACAACGAAAAAATAATAATTCCAACTTTGATTTGGCCTCGTGATTATTTTGTAGGCTACATTCGATTTGATTTCGCTTCGAATTTAAAAAAATATAACTTCGCTCACCCCTAACAGACTTTTTATTTATAGATCTTTTAAAAATAATAAAGATATATATTAAATGGAATTCACTACGCTACGGACCTAATATTCACCATAACTAACAATTTGTCTAGAATGGTTCTGAGTACTGAGTTCTCATCAAGAGCAACATTTGCCCTCAACAAAGTGTACTATTGGGCTGGAGAATATTCAGTGTAACCATCGAAACACTTTAGAAAGTAATAAATAACAATTACATTTAAAGCGCTCTTGAGACAATAGCTTTTGGTAAAGGTGAGTTTGTTAACTTTAAGTACTAAATTATTATTATCATTATCATTATTGTTATTATTATTAGCGCCACGTCTTAGTACCCATTCGGGTTATATGCACTTACGCTAATGTGTAATGGTAGGGTGATTGTGAGATGAAATGGAGGACCTACAGTTTAACGTGGAGATCCGAACCACGGTGGAGGCCTGGCATTCCACACATTCACAAGCTGTGATTAATGCACGTCTTGTCAGAGGGGAAGGAAGGTGTTGGCAATCAGAAAAATCTATGCCGTGACCGAGGATTGAACCCTGGACCCCAGCTCAGAAGTCTGACACCTTACCCTTAGACCACCAGGACACCGACTTCAAGTACTAAATACCAGTTTTAAATGTCAGTTTGACAAACGCAACACGAGATAGCTTGCCGACTTGCACTAGAATAGTAAATCATGGATGGAAGTGCTTTTTATTTTGCTTTTTTTTTTACTATCGGATAAGACTGGTGCTTGGTTCTTTAATTTCTCATCTAAAGAGAAAGTATTGTAATCGTGAGCATTTTAAACCTCAAGATCATGATGGATATTGGTGTTTTATTTGACCCCGAATGCCAAAAAGGGGTTTTTACAATTATGTCTGGCTTTACTAGGTATAACGCCAAAACGGTTTTTTTGTTCAACCTTGATATTTATATGTTAAACCTATACGTTGGAACGTTTATTATTTTATTTTAACCCAAAATTTAAAATTAAGGGGATATTACACTTTAGTGGTTTTCAAACATTAATTTTTTTTCGAAAGTGGCTCTAAAATTTTTGTTTACAGTGTATATCTGGGGAGTTCTTGACATACAAATTTTATTACTTCTTTTTTAAAGAAAAATTCCTTCAACAGTAGTAAACAGATAACAGATTTTTTTTAATTTTTTAGATGGCTTAAACAATTTGGTTTAAAATGAGCATATGGGGACTATTTCAAATGATAATTAATAATGTATGCTTATTTTTATAACAACTTAATTTAAGGCTAGTTTATTTTAGCAAGTTTTAGAAAATGGTGTTTCTTATGATTTGAAAATAGCCTTTAAGTTTAGTACCTGGGATTTTTTTAAATGAAAAATTAGAATACATTTTTATTTTTACAAACGTAACTAATTTGAAGATAGCTTACAAATAAATTAATTTTGAACATCTAGTTTCAAACTACAGTAAACTATAGGAGAGAGTTTTAACGATGGGGCCGTAACATTTATTTTTAAGTTATATAATTATAATTAGCTTTATAAGAAATATTGATAATGTTACTTTTACGCTTAATTGAGCTGGTAATTCAACTTACGGAGGAATGAAATAAACTCATCTAAACTCAGAGTTTTAAATGAAGCCCTCTTTCGAGCCTCAACATTGATTGAAAGTCACTAACATTTGACATTCAAGATATAATATGTATTATTTGATTTATTAATTATAAAGTTTATATAAATCTATCAAAAGCTTGCATTAAATACTTCCTAATGGATTACTGCATGATCTATATTTACATCACTAATCAAATAAAGGTATTCATATGAACATCTGACTGTAGTTTGTGTCAAGCATGGTTGCGAGATTAACATCTGCTCTTAATCAAACAATTACTTCCCCGTTCCTTCGTCGATCCTATGACTCCGGTCTTGGGGTCCTTTAAACTAATCCAACTATCCAAGTCCTCTAGAGCACGTGATTAGGGTCGCAACATGCCACTGAACCGAGAGACGCATTACCTACCCGGGCAGTGGTGGCCACGGGGTATAAGGTGTCATGCTGGCACTCCATTTGGTCACCATTGACGGGAAGATTGAGGTTTGACTCCCGGCCGAATGCATTTGAGATGGTTTACCCTGTCGTTTCACCATTGGCTGCGGTATTAGTAGGACGACGAATCATTAGGGAAATGCACCGGCATTCAATTTTAGAAAGGACTCACATGGTTATAGTCTGGGTGACGAACTCAGGACTAGTGGTTCAAGTTTCGTGTATAGCTAGACTGCCGAGGACGGGGAGATCGAGGTTTGAATCTTTGTTGGGTGTAATTTTTCTAAATGGTTTTTCCCTCTCTCCCCACCCAAATGTGGGTTCACTTCCTCTAAATTTAACCTTCCCAATTTCCAACCCATTAGCGTAATTAGTACTTAAACGTGTAAACCGAACGGGTTACAAGACGCGCTGCTAAATAAAATAAAAATAAAATAAAAATACTAGGTCAAAACCAGGCACTTTAATAATATATGATGCATTCAATACATTTTGTAATAAAGTTTCTCGCATAAAAAGTTATTGGATTAAACATGTTTCAAATAAATGTTTGAAGAAATTTAAGAAACAAAACAAATAAAAAGTATCTATTACTTTACGAAAGTAAATATTGTATGAGTGTACCGCATCTTATTACATGTCAGAGATATATACATAGTTATACCAAGGGATTAAGGATAAGGAAGGCGAAATTTTTAAAACTATACCCATGATTGCATGAAGGAATAGTGGGAAACAATTTAGAAAAAAACAACAAAAAACTCCACTACTCCCAACAGTGATTCGATCCCCAGCCTCTTCTTCATCGGTGCTTAAACAACACGAGACTTACGCCTTTTGCTGGCGAGGGAAAACATTGATTGAATTTAATCTCGTATATAACCTATTATTTAAATGTTGCAGTTAATCAACACTTTCCCTGAAATATGAACTGTTTCATTTAAATGTGATGGGAATCAACTAATTTAATGAGCAACATAACTTTGGGACACATCTTAATTACTGTTGACTAAAATCCCGTTTTAAAAGAACATCCACTCACTTGGCTCTTCGCACACTTTGTTCCTGAAAAATAAATTATATTTTAGTTACAGTCTTCACAGTTCGGTTCATATTAATTCCACCGCAGACAAAACTAAGTAAGCAGCACTGTAGCATATTTAGTCTACAGCTAAAAGCTATTTTTTATTTCCTAGGTTTATTCTTATTTCCTTGTATGTAGAAGTTTCACGTAGGAAGCTAACGATTCTGTGATAGAAAGCAATCATGCGTTTGGAAACTTTTCTGCAACGGTTTAAGATTTATACAAGGTACAAGCTAGGTTGAGGTTTTTACAAGGTACAGGCTAGGTTGAGGTTTATACAAGGTACAAGCTAGGTTGAGGTTTTTACAAGGAACAGGCTAGGTTGAGGTTTTAACAAGTTACGAGTTAGGTTGAGATGTATACATAGTACAAGTTAGATTGAGGTTTTTACAAGGTACAAGCTAGGTTGAGGTTTTTACAAGCTACAAGCTAGGTTGAGATTTATACATAGTACAAGTTAGGTTGAGGTTTTTACAAGGTACAAGCTAGGTTGAGGTTTTAACAAGGTACGAGTTAGTTTGAGGGTTATACAAGGTACGAGTTAGTTTGAGGTTTATACAAGGTACAAGCTAGGTTGAGGTTTTTACAAGGCACAAGATAGGTTGAGGTTTTTACCAGCTACAAGCTAGGTTGAGATGTATACATAGTACAAGTTAGGTTGAGGTTTTTACAAGTTACAAGCTAGGTTGAGATGTATACATAGTACAAGTTAGGTTGAGATTTTTACAAGCTACAAGTTAGGTTGAGTGAGATGTATACATAGTATAATTAGGTTGAGGTTTATACTAGGTACGAGTTAGTTTGAGGTTTATACAAGGTACAAGTTAGATTGCGGTTCTTACATGTCCTGGCTTCTTTACACAGCTAGATATTGCAGAGTCAGCCATGACGGTTATTTGTGGTTAAAAGGAATACCGAAATATAATTTAGAACACCCAAATAGTGGTTAAAGGTGAGAATATCTTCTGTACTCTTTCTCCAGCTTTGATAAAATAAACATTAACAAAACAACCAACAACTTGTTGGTCATTAAGTTATAAGTCATTGGATGCCAGGAAATATAATTTTACACACGTGATGAAGAATGGTTATGAACAAAGGGGCGGGAAAACTCGGGGAGGAGAGAATGAAAGCCATGATGTTTGCTGTTGACTTGATGGTATGGAGGGAGAAGGAATGGCGAAGTGTGAAGTGATGGTAACGACAAGAATGAAGGTAAGACCTAGTAAAGATATAAGGTTGGACGGAGTAGAGCTGAGAAAAGTACAGAACATAAAATATCTTGGAAGCGTGATTGAGGAGAAAGGTGGAAGTAAATAAGATGTGATGAGAAGAGGACAGCATGGAGAGTTGTTCTATAGGTGTATAAGAGACCTGCTCTGGAGAAGAGAAGTGTACTTGAAGTGTAAAGGCCCCAACACAGACTCCGTATCCGATGGTCCGTGGTCCGTAAGAAATCCATGCCACATCATCACATTGCTCTAGCCACAGAGTCCTTATCCGTAAGTCCTTACTCCGTAGAAGTTGCCCAACTTTAACTTTCTACAGGCTAGTCTATATGGACTACCAACCACAGCCGAGTAAATATATGCATGCGCATTAAAATAAAAGAACGAATGGCAGTGAGAGGATCCGTCACTATGGAAACATACACATGAAGCTATTTCAGAAACTTTTCTAAAATTCTAAGCCCCCCGTGAAGGGCGGTTTCTAGGATAATGTTTTCTTAGAAATACGAAGCTCTCAGAAATATTGGTTTTGCTTTTGTAGGTTCAACACCCCTATTATTAAAAATATTAAAATTGCTTCTTTTGTTTTAATTCAAAATACTAGTGCATCTGTTTTGCATTTTCAGGCTATTGCAAACACTTATTTATTCTAAGTTTGATATTTAAAATCGAGTTATAAATATATTTTTTTGTGAATGTTCTTAACCTACATCTTAGTATATACTGGAAGTTTTCTCAAAAAAGTGGTTTTTGGTTTCTTTAATTCTTATTATGATCAGCTGACTGCTTGACACTCGCTCCTTGATGTAGACGATTTTCTTCCGAAAGTTTTGATGGGACGAAGTATCTTACGGTCACGTGATTACGCATATTGACTCTGTAATCGCGAGTATAATTTCTTATGGACCAGGAACACGGAGTACGAGCTGCGGACATGAAGTCTGTGTCGGGGCCTTAAGGAAGTGTTTTAAGGGACATAATTTGAAGACACTGTCACATATGCGGCAGAAACATGGACATTGAATGTAAGAGAAACAATGAAAGTGGAGGGCATGGAATTAAAGTTTGTGAGGAGCATGTTAGCTGTCATGAGGAGAAACAAGATAAGGAATGAAGTTATCTGGGAAAGAGTTTGGTTAAAGGGAGTACATTACATAGTAGAGGAAGCAAGGCTTAAATAGATGGGCATGTAATGAGAATGTAGAAGGAGAGGATGCCAAAGAAAATTATGGAAATAAAGTATGTAGGAAAAAGACCGCAAGGAGGGCCTAAAAAGAGATGAAAGAGCTGATAACAGAAAGTGTGCAAGTGAGAGGAAAAGAATGAAAGCGATTTAATTAGGACGAATGTTGGGAGGCAAGAGGAAGAGGGAGGCATTTTACTAAATTGACCCGGCCACAGGCTGGAAACAGTTGATGATGACCTGCAACTCCACAAACAGCAAATGACGAGGAACCAGACCAAAGAATATAATTCAGGGATAGTTTGAGAACGCAAATATCTCAAATGTCTCAAATAAGAGATGTAGCCCAACTGTCAATTATTTAAACTAATTCATTTTTTTTCTTGATATTTATGCTTACTTTAATTATTTTTAAACCTTCGAGTAAGTGTGCCAATTCCGGGATGGTCGTTCTCGAAATTAAAATGAATAAGGATCTATTTGCAAACCACAAAGGCAAAAGAAAGGTTTTGTTGCAAATTGTCATAAATCGTAATTAATTATCAACGATCGCGTGAATTAAGTATCGAGAATATTATGAGAAATGTCGCAGAAATAAATACCATAAAAGTGATACGTGTATATAGTTTTTAATAATAATAATAATAATATCTAAGAAGTAAGACCCCAACAATGTCATTTTAATGTTTCTCCTTAATTTGTGACTTTTGACTGCTTTTATTGTTACATTAATTAATCAGTGAGTGATTTTTAAAATAAAAATCTTAGTAATTGATAGATTTTTTCCTAACGATAAAGTGATGACGGATGTGCGTGGATTGTCCCAATCACTAAGCTCAGGATTTAGAGATTATGACATGAAATATATATTTAAGTCGAACTTTATTGAAATAAGAATTAAAATAAAAGCTTTTTTTTTACTTCATCCAGGAACATTGAACAAAGCTAAAATATTTATTTTTTAAACATCATTTTGAGATATTTTAAGCAGAACATAAAATCTACACACAGATGTTACATAAATTATATGTAATTATTACATTTTGAAGCCGAGTTGTCACATTTGTTTTTTATTAAGTCCACTTTCGATTAAAGAACTTATAAGGGGCCCACTAACAAACGTTGCAACAGGGTCCTCATGCTGATGTTACGTCACTAGGTACAAGCTAGGTCGAGGCTACGGGGAATGACACCCTCACTCTGCCTTACCTAAACGCTCAAAGATAGTTAGTCCGTTATTGCAAGGACCAGCCTCTGTTAGACCTGAGAGGCGGCCTATTCATATGTCAATCATGTTCTATTATCTAGTCGGCTGGGATCGATCCGGTAACCTCATGTGAGGTCTGACTTGTCTTTCCATGTCGTGTATTGAGCGGGGACTGGCAGATGACATCATAGGGGATTTCGGCAGTGACAAAACCTCCATATCAGCACAACCTCCTCATTCCTCCCAACATTCTCCATCACTCTCCAGCACTCCCCATCACTCCTCAACAATCCCCAGCACTCCCCAACACTCACCAACACTCCTCAACATTCCCCAACACTCCAACACTCCCCAGCACTCCACAACACTCCTCAACACTCCCCATCACTCCCCAAAACTCCTCAACATTCCAACAATCCCAACACACCCCATCATTCACCAACACTCCCCAACACACTCCAACACTCCCCAACACTCCCCAGCAATCCTCAACACTCCAACAATCCCAACACACCCCAACACTCCAACACTACCCATCACTCCCCAACACTCCACATCACTCACCAACACACTCCAACACTCCCTAGCACTCCTCAACACTCTCCAGCACTCTCCATACCCCCAACATTCCAGCACACCCCAACACTCCCCAGCACTCCAACACTCCCCAGCACTCCCCAACACTCCCCAGCACTCCCCAACACTCCAACACTCCCCATCACTCCCCAACACTCCAACACTCCCCAGCACTTCCCAACACTCAAACACTCTCCATACCTCCCCAACATTCCAGCACTCTCCAACAATCCCCAGCACTCTCCATCACTCACCAACACTCCCCAACATTCCCCAGCACTCCCCAACACTCCAACACTCTCCATCACTCCCCAACACTCCAACACTCCCCAGCACTCCCCAACACTCCAACACTCCCCAGCACTCCCCAACACTCAAACACTCCCACCACTCACCAGCACTCCAGCGCGGGTGTTGAACGCAAGCCTGACTCGGAACAGGAGACAATGGAGCGCTTTTTCATATTACCTCCAGGCAAATGATGATACATTCCTTCTCTTATGTTATTCTCATCCCAAAACCCTTAGGTCAACTAATTAACATATCTTGAGCCGTGTTAATGGGCATATGGACAAAGGTGTCCGTCTCGTATTGTATGGTTTGCTGGTAGGGGCTCAAATTTAATCCCAGCAGGGAGCTCTGAGGAGTTTGCTATTAAATGTTTACCTACCCTCCCTCCACGCTAATTCGGTTACATTTCTTCTAAATTGCATCCCTCTTATCCCTAGCCCATGAGCGTGGATATCTGGGCTGGGTGGTAAGAAGCAGGACGCTCATAAAAACAAATTAACATGTTTTCGCAACCAGTTCATACACCCGTCCAAAATAGGCGTATTAGTTACGTTAGCCCCCCTCTACCCCTCTCTATCCCTAGTATCCCCCTCCTTCTCCCTCTATCCAGCATCTATCCCTTTCTATCCCCCCCTATCCCCCTCTATCCCCCCTGTCTACCTAATCGTTCTAAGTTCCACTCAAAATGAAATGTTCTCTTCCTTTAGGTCGAATTGTTAACATATTTTGATGCCTAATTTGTAATACAAATAATTAAATAAATGGTAATGTGCACCGAACACAGACTTATTTTATATTTTATCATAAATAGAGACAATTACTAAAAATTTGTAAGATTTGTAAAAAGAAATAATATACATTTTATCAGAAACATTGATAAAATAGGAGCATCGTTGTCCACCAAAGAGCATAAAAATCAATTTAAATATTTCAAAGATCTCCATGGGAAAATATAAAAATTTGCTTAGAACGTCGACATTTATCAAAATACAGAGTTTGATTTTTTTTAATGATCACAATACCTCGAGATAAAGTAAAAATGTTGGTTGAATTGAAAATATTAAGGTTTTCAATCACTATTCAAACACATTTAAAACTTTCTTTCTATCGAGCTGTGAAAGATACACGAACATTATAAATTACTTCTTGCTGTGTTTGAATAAAAAGCGCAGGAATATGAGGGTGAATTAATTAGTCGGCAGAACATTAAGGAGTGTAAAAAAATATTTAAAACTAAATGTTACCATCATGCCTGCCCCTGCAGTGTATGTGACACAGACTGAGAGTACAAGGAATGGTTTGGGCGCACGGATGATGAACAGGCCTCTGTAAACACCTGTGACACTTTGTTTCAACTCCGACACCTAAAACACCAATATTACAACCAGGCGGGGCTCGAACCCGGTCCTCCCCATCACCGACAATCCAATCTATTGAGAGAGTGCTGCCTTAGACTGCGTGACCACAGATGTGGTTATAACTATGCTGTAGACAATGTTATAAAAAAATTAATATGGGGGCTAAGGATAAATAAGGTAGATTTCCCAATCTTCATAGAAAGGTACGTATAGAAAATACAAACATGTTTATGTTGTGGTCAACATTGATAACATGCTACTATATTATTATTGTTGTAATATTATTTCTTGATAACATCTATTAAAGTGACAGCTGCAGATTACACGACTTGACGTATGAATAGATGAATGTAAATCTAGTAACGTTTCTAGCAGTCAAACAAGAGACTTCCTGTGCAGATTAGACTGTAGCTCCACTAGTATTAAGAACCCATCTCACTCCACGGATAAAGCGTGGTACTACACGGATAGTCAGATAATACAAACGTCGTCTCGTGGTGTGGTAACCCGGAGTATTCACTAGAAGGAACCAGATACAGTCTTCAAATAGGAATAAATTATTTTACCGCTCCCAATGTCGGATGTTGTGTCTATTTTCCCAGTTATTCGGTCATGTAGAGGGTTATTAAGGGTCTTGGGTTCGAATGCTGGGATTGGTGATATTGTCACATTGGGGTTCTCCCTTTCAGAGTGACGGAATGTCGAACGGGGGACTGGGTGCTGTGTCTGTTGTGTTTTCAACGTTATGCGTCTTACTACCCGTCCGGAATATTATCCGCATGTTTACTCCAACGGGGTAAGGAGGAGGAAGCGGGGATTATGATATTTAGAGGTGATTTTTGGGCAAAGAGCATCCTATCGTTAATCGAACCCCAACCCCTCAACAAACCAGACCACGCGCTAATTGGTACCAGTTTGTTTTATAACTAAGTTAGTTTGTAATTCGTGTGGTGATACCTTCAGTTGGTTGAGAAGGTGCACGTGACATATCCGTGTTGGCTGTATGCGCGCGCAACAAGAGCCCTCCCAACTCTCCCCCGAGCTTCGTGAGCGTCGCGACGCTAGGAGGGGATGTTAGTCGTGATCGCTTCATTCACAAAGAGCGCCGGGTCGTGTCCGGAGTCCCACGTGCGAGGTAACCTCTCTGTCACACTCACACACGCGTGACACAGTGCGTGCGAGTGCCGTGACGTCATTTGTTAGTTCAGAGTTGAGTGTGCGATTCGGGCCCAGGAGGCCGAGTGTTGGTCCTCTCTCACACTGCGGATACCTAGAGAATTTGGGTGCATTT
This sequence comes from Timema shepardi, assembly GCA_902151425.1. Classification (NCBI taxonomy): domain Eukaryota; kingdom Metazoa; phylum Arthropoda; class Insecta; order Phasmatodea; family Timematidae; genus Timema; species Timema shepardi. Next base: position 104,480 of record CABFVX010001725.1, read on the forward strand.
AATTAGGACTCCTCCTGTTCTCTCATAGCAGAACTAATGTTTATCTGTAACAAACATTGTCTGTCCTCTCTTGACTAACAAACTTTTTCTCTGTAACAACAAATATACTTTTTGGAGAGTCTACGAAACCTTATCTTAATTTTTCATAAAATTCTTGAGATGGCGACTTATAGTCTACTCTAAGATAAATATCTTCTCTGTTGCATTGACTATTAAGTTTCATTAATAAATAATAGCTAAATGTCCAGTTTTTAAAATAAAACATTATGTTCAGTGGTAAATTAATGGTCTGAGGTCTGGTTGTTAAGTTTTCATATCATCATGTTGAGCTAAGCCACCAATAAGTAATTTAAAAGCTCTAAATTAAATAATAATCGAAAATTTGAAAGATTTTTTTAGTTTCTTTTAAATCTTGAATTTCAAATTTCCTCAAGGATTCGAAGGTCCTAACTATATCTTTTTTTTTACCATAGCAATAACCACTAGATAAGATCAGACATAGTTTATTTTAGAACAACAGTTTGTTAGTCAAGAGAGAATAAATGAATGTTTTACTAGCAAGATAACTCGTCTCTCTGGAACATTCTTAGCCAGGCTATGAGGAGAGTTGGTTGAGGGATGTCACGTCTACGCTGAATATCTTGGTTCAATCTTTGGAGGGACCATGACGAGGGTTTCTATATTTTCAATACATTCTTACTAGCTATCACACTATCGAGGCAAAGTGTGCTGAGTTAGGTTAAGTTTATTTCGTACAGGAATACCGTTGTAGGAAACACTTAGTCCACAAATCTGTCTCCGGGTTCATTTCCTTGCGAACAACGTGACGATATCATTGTGACATCGGGTTTGTGGCCAAGTGGTAGTTTGATGTTATGGGATCTGGTTGGTGTGTTTATACTAGAATTAAGATAGGATAAGACACTTGTAGCCACCTTAAACATTCAACAACCGATCACAAATTTAAGATGTATTTTTTATTTAGAGGTTCAATATTACTGTAGTTTTTATTGCGTTTTTTCCCCACCCCATTTCACTATTTATAATCACGCCGTTCCTTTATGGAGTAGGCAAGAAAGTGTGCATATATATATATATATATATATACATATATATATATATATATTAAATCCTTACTTAATCCATCCTCACTAGCTTTCTCCCCACTTTTCTATACTTGCATACTTTCTTCGCTTCAACAACATTTATACACCGAGCTATGCGTGCTCTTTTATTCCTAAAACTCTCATGTTTCTATTGTTCACACACTCGTCTACCATATTTATCCAGCTCTTACAAGGCCTACACTTTACCTTTATACATTTGCTTCGCCACTCGATCCACTCTCATCCTCTCAACATGCCCAAACCAACGTAAGACCTTTCCTTCAAATTGTCCTATTGTATTCCCTCTCAAACCACCCTCCTACCACACTCATTAATTAATGACTCTGTCCATACGAGTTTTTCCACATTAATTTCGTAGATATCTCATTCCAACCGCATTCACTTTGCTCTTGTGTTTATCATAACAAAACCACGCTGCACATCCATAAAACAATGTTGGCATCAACACCCTTTATATACTACCACCTTTGCCTCTTTCAAAACTACTTCATTCTTTGCAATAGTCCATATACAACTAACTCTTCTTCGAGATGCATTCACCCATCTGTCAATTTTATCATATACCCTTGCATTTTTAACGAACATTCTGCCCAGATACACAAAATAATTCACTTGTTCTAACAGTTTTCCATTTATACTAAGCTGACAATCATTTGCTGATCCATCCTTGTCAAAAACGGTCTCCTTAGTTTTTAAAAGATTTAGACGAGGGTATATTCTACTTGTCGCCACATTCACGCAGTTTAATGAATTCTGCAAGTCACGTTTATTCTCAGCCATTAATACGGCATCATCTGCATCCCATCTACGCCTGCAGCTTTGACATTCTTTAACACTTTAGTAGCTTTTAACACCTCAGCATCTTTAATTCTTTCACTGCTTATAGCATTTTCCCTATTTTATGTTACTTTCTCCATATTTTCGCCAGACAATTGTTCAAAATACTCCCTCCATTGCTCACTTATACCCTTTTCATCCCACATCATCTCACTACGTTCATTCTTAATGCCATATGTCTTTCCTTGCACTTCTTGTTTTGTTCTATTTGCGCATTTCCAGAACAATTTCTTGTTTCCTTTAAATCTTACATTTTTATCGTGCAACCTTTATACTTTCACTCTTACTTGCTTAATACTCTTGCGCTGCTTCCTCACACAATTTCTACCTAATTCAACTAATGAGATCAATAGGAAGTGATTCGTTTCACATTTAGCTTCACCACACAGCCCCAGTATTCTTTATTAAACTCCTAAGTATCTCATCTTACACCACAAAATTAATCATCGTTATCAAATCGCCCCTTTGTCATGTATACAAGTGAATATCTTTGTGTTTAAACCATATGTTCGAAACATTTAATTTTTTTAAAACACAGACTCACTAACTCATTATTTATTACCATTCTCGTTTACCCTGTCACACCGTACCCTAACATTCTCTCTTTGAATTCTCTCTTTGGGTACCCACCCATCCATTCTTATCTCCTAACAAGATAATTCTTTCACCCGATTCAAATGCATTCAAGATATCATTGACCTCATTCCAAAACTCCACTTTCACATTATCATCTTAATCCTCCACCGGAGTTTAACCAACAACCAACATAGTTAGCAAAATGCCTATTTTCATACGTACCCATATAAGTCTGTATTACACCAACTTATACTTACCTTCTCACAAACAGCTTATTTGTTGGTCCTAGAATTAAGCCTACCCCTTGACTTCCCCTTACCAATTCATTCACACCTGACCACAGTGACAGGATACCTACCATCACTCGTCATCAAAACATCTTTCCCTTTACGCTTGGTTTCACATACTCACAGAATGTAGATTTTTCTTCCAATCATTTCATCGCTTCTTCACACACTCCTCTCACATTACACGTTCCATTAGTCCATGTTCTCACCAGCTTGTTAACAGATGGGCCATCAAGTTTTATCCTCAGCTGCCCACCAAAGCCTTTGTAATCCGGAGTTAATAGTACCCTTTTCTTAGTAATTAATTTGGAGTAGACCAGATTGCTAGCCTTGCTCGTAACCACACCCATGACAGTATTTGTTGTTTACGGTAAGGATGCTGTATCGACGTTGTCACATTTTAGCCAGTATACCACGAGTACAACTGTTGCTCACTCTTGCCCTGAGCACTGTTCCTAAAAACCAGTATCTCTACTATAGAGACTGCCTTGCCGGCCAGTATACCGTTGCCTGTGTCACTACCACTAGGAGGTAGGGCGAAGCACCGACACACCATACAATATATAAATATATTAAAATTACGACAGTTTTGTAGGAATGAGGATGGTAAACTTTCAAAAGAAATATGCATTCGAACCCCGATCTCCGTCATATCCAGTCCAGTCTAATGTGAGAGTGGCACCTTATACCATTCGACCATCTTGATGTTTTAGGTTAGGCAGCTCCCGCTGTAAGCCAAGACTGACACTAGGGCATGCTAAATCTATGAAAGCAATAAAATAGCAATACAGCTGGTATTCGAACCCCAATGTCTCTACCACCAGCGAGGCCATCTATATTATCTTGTCATTTGTTCATAATGGGGATGTTAGCGGTCCCCGCTCCAAGGGATGAGCTATCATGTCAGTTAACTGATCCTGCGCCTTCAATAAGAGCAGTTAACTGCTCCCGAGCCTCCAATCAGAGCAGTTAACTGCTCCCGAGCCTCCAAGCAGAGCAGTTAACTCCCTGAGCCTCCAATCAGACCAGCCCATGTGGGGAGCAAGTCACATTGTAATAGTTCTTGTGCTCAGGCCAGGGTGGGAAGTGGCTGGCAGATACTTGCTAACACCCACATCGGTGGGCACGTGGACCAAACGTCAGTCTCAGCTTGTCTGGTTTGGTGATGAAAGGGGACGTAATGGTTCGAATCCCAATAATGTGTACTTAGCTCACCCCACTCTAGATATTTCCCCACTCTTCCTAGACGCAAGTGCAGGTACATTTCCATGATAATTCTACCTTTATCATACCTACCTTATTTGTGTAAATATGTAGATAATGTTAACGGCTGGTAATACGCGGGGAATGCATTAAAAAAACCTTTTCTTGGTGTTTTACGCGTCCTTCAATACCCCTCTACACACCCTCATCAGGTATTCCAACCCAGATTTCTTCCATATTCCCCGTCACCAGTAAATCAAACAACACTTGACTGACACCTTTATCTGCGTGTCTACTGTCGGGGATTACACGTTAAGAGAAGCTTGGACAGAAGCCGTATTCATCCCTGTTACTAAACCAGGCTTACCATCCCCACAGCGCGTACCTAGGCTCGACACTTGTACGTCACGTCCCTCGTCTGTCTGAATCCTTGTCTATGCAGTGTGCAGGTGACAGCGTCAACTACACCCCCGGTTAGCGCGGACCGACGCTTCTTCACGCCTCCGTAGTCCCCTGGAGGCTGCACGTGATCAGATGCGGCCACGTGGGGACGCTGCTAACTCTCTCTTGCTGGGGGCGATATACTCTCTCTCTCTCTCTCTCTCTCTCTCTCTCTCTCCAGGTGGAGGGAGAACTTGCGTTGAGTGTTATTTCACTCGAAGGACGTGGGATGAGGAGGGGGGTATTTTTAAAACGGCGTACGTAGAATGCAGACTTTCCATAGTCCAGAGAGCAGCCCCCTTCTTCCCACCGCGTCGGGGAGTGACTGAAACACATGCGAGGAAGGAGAATATATTAGTCAGGTTCTGATAAACACGAGTATTTTCCGGTCAATTGGACAATTTCCCAGTAAAAAATTCCGGGGCATTGAATCTCAGGGGAAGGGGATGTTTTAACATATCTTATCTACAGCAAACCCGACACTAGTCACACATTCAACCACCGAGCGCTGTAGTGAGAACAGAGCTGTTATTGTTGTTATTGTAACTCATCAGATCATGTTTCTGCTGTTAATGTCAACTTTACAGCTCAGGGCATCTCGAGTGCTTCCCTTACATTTGAACAGGGTGAACATTTTCTGGAAGTAATTAAACTCATTTTTGAGCTCCCACCTCTCTGTAGCGATGTTCGTGACCGAACGCAGCCCTCCCCTCGGTGAGTGAAGCCCGCGAAAGATGAGTGTCCATCATAGACTCACCCCCGGACCGGGATTGGGTGTCGGTGCGCGGCGGGGTAAGAAGATCATCCTTCTCCACCCCCAGACACCACCCCCCGGCAAAACCAAGTACGAGGTCCGGAGTTCCAGTTTCGAGAGTTCCGGGAGAGTTCTACCGTGGACCAGGTGAGTTGTAGAGATCACAGGTCACCAGGGGGATGAGGACACTTTGAGCAGTTAATATACATTAGTGCCAACAGAGTACAGTGGTATATTTTAAATATTGAGATTAATTGAAATCCTACTTTAAAAAAAACACCTTATTTGGACACCATTGGTCTGGTTAAACCGAGTTTCGTTCAAATTCGGGTTAGTATGTTTTTTAATATTTGGCCAGCTTTAGACACATATTTTAATATACTCTAATATATCTAATTTACATTTAAGCTCATTACGTTTGATAATCTCGTACTACAAAATAAACACTTTGTCGTTGCTCGTACTTCCCCTCTACCGGTTACCTGTATATCCATTTGTCAGGATAGCCCATCAAAGGGTGAGGGTTGTCGGGTTGGAGCATTTAAAATAGTCAAACTCTTTGTGTGGACTACAATACATCATATGATGTAGATAGCTAGTTGGTAAAATACTAAGACAATTATAGGCCAAGTCAGTCATTCTAGCAAACAGTCCTTGATTTGAATACGTCTAACTTACCTCGTCTTGGACAAGAACTGCATTGGTCCTACCTCGATGGTCAACTAACAACAATCTCTTAACACTCTCCAAAGACTCTCCGAAAACAAGAACAACTTGTCCCCATTTCGCACCTACTTATACCGTTAAAAATGTATCATGCTTACTGATGTTTTGCTAAATTTAATCTATGGTACGTTAGGCCTACTACACACAGAAAAGCTGAAATTCAAAACACACGTGAAAGGATGTGAAAAAAAGATCAATACTTTACTAATATTGGTATTTTCCTTTCGATACTAGTATTTTTTGCTTGATACCTATACTGATATTAGTACTCACACTCCGTTATCTAATTGGTATCAAAACAAACACATTTTTTGCTATCTTCACGCTCGGCCCATGCTGAGATTAAATGTTTACTAGGGTGGTCTGTGGTAGGGATAGGTTGTGAAATAACAGCCTGCTCCTTTGTCAATGCTCCTCTGACGTCACATTCACAACCTGTTCCTAACAGACGAAAGGAGCTGTTCCTTTTTGTCACTGGTCCATGGATCAAATACGTGCTGTAACAGGTCCGGAGTATTCCTCGTCTCTCTGTCACAAGCAGGGCTGAAACAGGTCTGGAGCAACCTTGTTCCTTTATGCTCCGGAGATTAAGAGTTGGTTTGGGGAGTCACAAATGAGTTTTGAAGAAGAAATCTTCCGTAGTACACAACATTATTTCCCCAATACAAGTACAGTATGTAATGTATTCTTACAATAAATTGTTATGTTGATGATTAACATTGAAGGGGCCCGCTTGGTGGTAAAATGATTTAAGGCAAGGGTCAGCAACCTACGGTCCACTGACTGATTTTATCTAGCCCACAAAATATTTGGCAGACAAACAATTTGTTCAAAACATGGACTTTACTTGGACCTTGTTATTCTTTTATTTTCTCTTTTCTTACCAGCTAAGTGAGAATCGACCTTATTGGCTGGACTGTTTACCATGCTATTTACATTTAAAAGGTATATTCGCTTAGAGCACATTTTTCACCAACAGTTTCTGCTGCTACGCAAAAATTACACTATGGTTTAAATGTTGCACATGCATTTTCAATACAAAATACCCGCAGATGTAAAGTACGCAATCGAAAAGCATGCTAACTATGCGTATTACATTTCTGATTCTTTTTAAAATTACTCGATGAAAGTAGCTAGATTTTTTTTTACTTGGCAGTCTCATATCCACAATCGCATAAACGAAACTAAGTATAGTATTTCTTAGTTATTTTATTGATTATAATCTCTCCTTAGTAAAATATGATTATTTGTAAATTGAAACTAATTAGAGTAAGTTACAAATATAAAAAAATTAAAACTTTTTTTCTTTTAAAAAGGTACAATTACTATCAATTTCTTCGACATCAATGTATAAGGAAAAGTTTATTTGATTAAAAAGAGCACAAAACAATATTTTTTGTGGGACACTTTTCAAAACGCATACTTTCATCTTGACTGTACATGCAACGTGAAACCTGAAAATAAGGGGGTGGAGGTCACTACCAGTGTCGACTGCTTCCTACAGGAAGAGATTATTGACATGTTATTAGAAACGAATTCCATTGCAAGAGTCCCAAGTAATGTTGTCCAACCGATTGCCATGGGACGATTCGAGTAGATGACTCGCTAAAAACTACTCGAGTAATTTCACTCGATTCCTTTTAAAGAGAATCGACTAATTACTTGATTCTTAGAATTACTCGATTGTGCCCATGCCCATCACTAACTCTAGCACTGGACTGGACTGCCGATGATAGGGAGATTAAGGTTCGATTCCGGTTGGGTGCACTGAGGGTAATTTTTCCTAAACGTTTTCAACTCTTATTCCAAACAAATGTGGGAGCACTTCCTCTAAAATCAACCATCTTCATCCCTAACACATTGGCGTAATTAGAATAAAAGCGTATAACCCAAACGGGCAGTAAACGCAGTGCTAAAAAAACCCAAGGCTGGTAGTAGGTACGAATATAGTGACTGTGACAAAAAGGAGCAGGTAAAAGGAACAGGTCCAGTAGCAGATTGCTCCTGCTCCACTAAAGGAGCAGTTTTTCCCATCCCTAGTCTGTGTAGGAAGAAAAAATGACACTAATTCTAAATACTCGCTCATTTTTTACGTAACAAGCAAGAAGCAACTCCAGCATTCAGAGCCGTATGAAAGTGCTTGACTAAACACCCCCTTCCTTTATCATGAGCACAGTCATCACAAACTAAATAAAATAATATTTTATAGGATCACAATGAACTCATTCTGCTCAAGGTGCTCCAAGCAGACGACGCAGAAACGTTTATGTGCAGAAGAGGCGTCCATTCTTCTATTGTCTGTCAATAGTTAATAATCTATCTTGATAGAGTACATAAACGACGAATGTAGTTAAAAAAAATGACACCTCCCAAAATTAAATAATGAAAGTTTTTTAAGAAGTTGGAACCCGCTTTGGTGGTTTAGTTAGCTAACGCGCTAGTTTTGTGTTGAACTAGACTGTCGAGGACGGGTAGATCGAGATTCAAATCTCAGTCGGGTGAGCTGAGGGTGGTTTTTTCTAGATGGTTTTCCACTCTCCATCCACGCAAATGTGGGTTAACTTGCTCTAAATTCAACCTTCCGAATTTATATCCCATTAGCGTAATTAGTATTTAAGCGTGTAACCCGAGCGTATAGTAAGACGTGGTACTTAAAAAAAAGATGTTAGCTAGCGAAAAATCATCTTGTAAAATTTGTTTTAAGCAATTAAAAATCATAATTTTCAGTGTTTGGATAAAAATGAAAACACAAGGATGATGCAAAGTTGAGATTTTTTTGTAGCACAACGTCTTACTACCTGTTCAGGTTATACGTCTATGTACTAATTACACAAATGGGCTAGGGATTAGAAAGGCTTAATTTAGATGGAAAGCCATTTAGGGAAAATCACCCTCAGTACACCCGACTGGGATCCCCTGGTTATAAGCAATCTAGTCCAACACGAAATTAGCGCGTTAGACCACGCAGACACAGAAGCGGGTAAGAGATTATTAATACTAGATAAAAAAATCCAAGATTAAAATCTCGATACCGATATTTACTGTTACCGATATTTTTCTTCCGACACTTTTAATAAGTGCAGTATCAATACTTTTCTTTCGATACCACATCCCTACACACGTGTAAACACATTGTGGACTGTTCTGAATAGCTTGACTGACTCGGCCTTTCATTACCAAAAGGGAACTGTGTCTCGTATGTAACATACCTATGTCCCAATCTTACCAGAAACTCACAATGTGTTCATATTAATTAAATGTTACCAACCTTTTTATGGTACATTGTAGAGCAAAAAATCCTAGAGATAATCAATTTTACTTAATTATGAGCACCACCTAGCTGATACAAAGGTCAAGTTTTCCAAATTTGGAAGAAGTCTAAAGACTTATTCAAAAGTGATTTTGTTAGATTTGAAATATTATTTAGTAATGAAATGTAATATTGAATTTTTGTAGGATTATTAAAAATGATTTTTAATGAAACGTAATAATTTATGGAATATTTAGCAAACATTTATAATTTTTGAAGAATACACAGTTTAAATTTCTCCTTAAACTTTTTTCACTCTAAACCCACCCTTATTTTTTCTAGTTATTTATTTATAAGCACATTTAGATTTTCATTCCTGATCTGAATCACATATTAAGGGGTAGTAAATTAATGATACAAAACCAATATTTACGTCACGTAACATTTTTTGACGTGTGCATATTTGAAATAAAATAACACAATTATATTTCTTTTGTTAGACATATTTATGTATTTTGTCGTTAATTTCTTTTAAGACCAAAAACAGTTTTGATAAATTCTATGATTTGATTTCTCTCTAGTATAAAAAAAATATATGTGACGTTTCATTTGATTTTCAGAGTGGATTTTCAAATCAAGAATACAAATTAAAAACTGAAATACAAATTAATTAAAAATTAATTAACTTATGTAAATCGTATGGATTTTTGCTTTTAATGTGATATTTCCCTGCACAGCTTCTTCCCGTTGTCAACACTGTTGATAACTAGCAAAGGAACAAGGAGATGAGATGAATCCTAAAGGAAGTATACAACAAAGCTGCAAAAATCTCGCGAAAGTGAACTTTCCACAACTTTTCAACATGAACTTATTGTATTTGTTTTTATTTTAGTAACATTGACTAGTGCAAACCACTTTTAAAAGTTAGGATTCCTTTCTCACAAATTACCAAGCAATGTATTAACTCCACAGTTTTGGAGTTGATACATCTTGGACAGTTTGAGTTTCTGTAGCGTTGGACTGCATAAGTAAACACAAAAAAAGCCTAAGCTTACCCCATTTGTATGACGGCTGGAACCACACGGAACACTAACGCGAGTGACTATCAGACACACCTTCTCGGAACCGCGACGAAAATAACACTGATCTCCAATGTTGTGATGTGATTGTGCCAAAGACCTTGAGTAGCAAAGAACTTGTGCTATGAAGATAACCTACTCTAGAAAAATCGGGAACATAACATGCGTATGACAACATAGCTTTTACAAAGTTCGTTAGTGTTCTCGATCATTCTAGAGTAGGTTATTTTCACAGCACATTTCAATAACCCTATATAACAATTTATAGCATAAAATGTTTGCCGCCTTTTCTTGGACCCCGCTTATTTGGTTTTCCAATACAGTACTAAATATAGGGATTAAACACATTTGAAATGTTGACAGAGCTCATTTTAAAGTCGGAAGTTTTACAAGCTGCACCTTGAAGATGAATAAAATCCCAACAAATATTTGGTTGATGACATATTCAATTAAAATTGCAGTAAAATTAAAAAACTATGACAATACATTTTTATATGTATATGCAGCCCAACATGTTCCAGGGAGGTCCGGAACCCTCCCTTTCAACACCCTTGGTCGAAAGTATTAATTGACTTCCTCAATAGTCGTCGAAACAGGTGAAATGTCGCTTTATTTGCTTTCTCCAATCAAGAAAACTAATTCAAATACTCGAATATTGAAACATTTTTTTAAGTAAATATGACATTTAAAAAATTAATTTCCTAAAAGTAGATTGAAATAGATTTTTTTCCCCAGGGAAGCTATCATCACAAAATAAAAAAATTCTGGTAAAGGGTTTGGCAACATTGAATATTTATTTTTATATTTACTCTTTAGTTGGCTACTTTATGAAAGTCTAAGAGATCACCTTTTGCGTGGATGAATTATTTACATGCAAGTGTGTATTTAATTATAATTCTAAATGAAATTTAAGTGTCAGATTTTACCGATTAAACAAGTCTATGTAATTGATTATACTGATGGAATATAAATATTGTTACTTCAGGGTTGGGCTACATATGTTTGCACGATTCTAGAATATCTCGAATACCAAGGAATTCGGTCTCCAAGGATTAGAGTATATAATATATACATACGCAATTTTATATATATCTATACATGAATATAGGGGGAGTGTATAATGGATCGATCCTTTGAATTTTCGAATCCTTAAGGGCATTTGAGGTTCGAGGAAAATAAGTTTTGTGTCAAAATTTGAAATGATAATCTATTTTTCAAATTTTGGGTTGGATTTTTAATAGCTATTTGATGCTTATACTACAAGGGATGTAATAATAATAATAATAATAATAATAATAATAATAATAATAATAATATTTAGCACCACGTCTTACTACCCGTTCGGTTTACACGCTTTAAGTACTAATTCCTCTATTGGGTTAGGAATTGGGAAGGTTGAATTAGATGAAGTAAACCCGAATTTGCGTGGAGGGAGAGTGGAAAACCATTTAGGAAAAACCACCCCATTTCACCCGACCGAGATTCGAACCTCGATCTCCCCGTCCTCAGCAGTCGAGCTCAACACGACATGCGCGTTAGCCAACTACGCCACCGAGGCGGGTTACAAGGGGTGTAGGTAGACCAACATAATTATAGGACTAAACTATCAACCAGACCCCAGACCATTAGTTCACCACTCAAATGAATGGGTATCCATTTTATAACAAAACATACTATCAATTAGCTTCGATTTATATTTTTTTTTATTACAGATCATGTTCACTTTCTCTCGACCTCTCAGATAAAGGAAGTATTGTGATCGTCAAAAATATATAACTCTATATTTTGATGGATGTCAACGTTTCACGACCCTCTGACGCGAACAAGTGGTTATTTGCATTACTGTATGTCTATTTGTCTATTGCTGGGACTGAGCGGAAATAATTTTACTGATCAGGTTGAAACTTGGTATCCAGGGTGTTCAAAAGGTTTTCCAGGGAGTGTTTGAAATTAATAATCTAGCCCTAAAACTAAGTTTACTTAAAGGACGAAAAGCGAAATATGCGATTTACTCAAAATTGACCTCAACAATATTGATTAAAACTCGTGTCTAGGCACTGTTTCACATTACAAACAAAACGGCAGATCTCATTTTCTAATTAAAATTACTCAAACGACTTTACATAAGCGGAAATTTCCAATTTCTATCACATCGTCGTAACTCTTTGATATAAGCTGTACCTTATTGAAAATTTGTAGGATTCTTAAAACTAAACCACTTTGATTTTTATTTCATAAAATCAACATATTCTGAGTTATGAGCAAATATAATTTAAATGGAGATTTGGGAAATAGGGATTTGAAAATGTAAAGAAGNGGGACTAATGTGTCTTGATGTTATTTAATAAAAGAGATAGATAGTCTACAAATAAATGTGATGGTTGATATTTGAATTAAAAGTTGTAGTATTTGAAGACTGTCTTGTCGGTAACCCTGGTCCTCTCTACTCTAACTAATTCTTAGTTTGACCCTCGCGAGATCCACTGCTGTCTTGGCAGTTGCTTCCTACATTGAAAGATACACTTCTCTCCAATTTACTGCCAAGCTTGGGGATATCAGCTTCCCCTGAGTTGTCAGTGTCTGATGACCAATCAGCGAAGAGCTGATCTTCTGAGTAGGGATGTTCGCACTTCTTTCACCTCCTTGAACGACATTCAACGCAACGGGTGTGGTTAGGAAACTGTTTTTTTTTGTTTACTGACAATCTAGTGCGTCATTACTTGTGTCAATGAGAAAACGACCGCAACCGAGCATAGGGTGATACATATAGGGTGTCCAGTGACCTGGAAAACAGGAAAAAATCAGGGAATTTGCTTTCTCAGGGAAAATTCGTGTAAAAGTCACGGAATTTAATCAAATTCCTGTAATTTTTACTTATTCACTAAAAAAATACGTAACTTTTATCCACAATTGTCAAAATAGCATTTTTCTTCCAGACTTTACTCATCGCGAGTATATTTAAACACAGCTGTCCTTGTTGAGTATACTAATCTTCAATTCTTTAAGTAAACATGTGATTTTCATGTCGTCTTTCCACCCCTCTACCGCGTGTCTCTATACCAAATTGAGTCACAGTTATGCGTATGCGTTAAAATTCGATTACGTGTTAAGAAGAATAAACTAAAGAAGAAAATATCTCACTACAGTTAAACTAAACTGTACTGGTATAAGGTTATCCATTAATATCTCAATATTATCTCACTGCAATCTAAATTAGACTGCACTATCCAATAACTCATCGCTTTAGGCTGAAATCTTTCAGAATTTTTAAGAATGTGGATGTGACTAAAATATTATTACTCTAAAAGGTAAATTCACACGTACGCTGAAATTTGAAAGCAGTACAGTAAGTCAGCACCTCTTAGTGGTGCATCTGTTCACATGCTCACGGAAAGTTGGAACTCTCTGTTTACCCATGATGCATTGAAACGTCAAACATAAAAACGTAAATAATACAATCAGTGCAAGTTACTGTATTTAAAATAAAATTAGATGTCTTACTGCCTAAGTTTGATTTCGTCATCGATAAAACTCATGGCTTCCAATAAACTGTCGTTTTTCATCATCAATTTTGAGATACGCCATCTTGAGAATGTGGTTTATTGATAAATAACGCATGTTTGAACGTTTGAGCATGCGCTTATCTGGTCTTCATGGCCAGTTTTCTATAAAAGTGCTGGAAAAGTTGAAATTATCTCTACTCGAGCAGTGTGGGCTAAGCTGGCCAAGCGAACTTCTTGTGATTGGATTAGAGCTGTCACGTGATCAAATCTCAGTACTGCTCGCGTTTTACAGCGAACGTGTGAATTCAAAGTAAGTTGCGAGTTTAGGAAAATAGTCTTTAATACAAATTGACTGGAACATTTTGAAACTGGATCTGGAAAACCTGGAAAAGTCAGGTAATTTTAAAATATGGTTTGTCTGGACACCCTGTACACGTGTCTTTTGGTGGAATGTGGTGTTATTTTATCCCAATAAATTTCTATAACACTGTATATTATTTAGTTTCACTCATATTGTATTAAGAGTTATAAATTAGCAATGCCAATGTCAAACTGGAGCAAAGATTTTGAGAGAATCAGTGCTTGACTCGCGAGCGGGCTCGACTGGGAGGAGCACTTCTAATGAACTTCGAATTGTTCTTGGTCCATCTGCTTTCTCAGCGCTCTCGACCGATGCTGGTCACCTCATTTGTGGGCAGGATCGTTGCTCTTGGACCTTGCCTCGAATACAGGCTAGGGTCAAAGTTTCTCGGTTTTTACGTGTAAAGGTAGAATGCCAGTAATTCAGAGCTCAGTATAAGTGCTCCCAGGTGCCAATGACCCTTATCTTGTGTCTAGGCTCTGAGGTAAATACCAAGCCCACAGTGATAGTCAAGAGGTTTAAGGTGTTGCACTGCACTTGGTTGACGTTGACAGAGAGGTCGGGTTCAAATCACCAAGAGACGCACTCGGTGTGGCTTGTCACCGTGGATTTCTCACCCTCTTACCACGCTAATGGGTCCTAATTTTGTATTTGCTATCTCCTCCTTAACGCCTGAGAGCAAATCTTGGTGTTTTGGAGACAAACAGAAAGAAAGAAGGATAAAAAGTGGCCTGGGAGGACATGATTGATACCTTCGCGCTCAACCGTCAAATGGGGGAGCTGTGTGATGGGTTACACGTGCACTGTGTGTGGAGAACTCTGGGCCCTTGACAACACACATCGACACTCACAAGGTGTTCTACAGATAGATATGTGAGAAGGAAAATTCTCACTTATTTGCTTATATTCGTCTTAAGGTTGGTTTGATGTGATTTATATCAGTCCAGATCTGGGCATGCATTCAGCCCTTCGGTTGGCTAGTTCTGCCTGCACCATCTGGTAGAAATCATATGTACTAGGGGAATTCAGGAAGTGCGGTGATTCCTAGTGGTCTTTAGCACTGAATTTCTATGAGCGAGTGTGAAAGAGCCTACCAACTTTGCTGGGAAATGTCTTGTCAGATACTTTACAGGGTTCTTTAACAAGCCACAATCGACATGAGACCGACGGCTTTTCCCTCCGAAGGAAGGTGTTATACAGATTTTTTTTATCGCTCAAGAAAAATCTGTCGACCCTGTCTGGATGTGAGCCCTCGAACATCGGATACTGAGGTGAGCACTACATCTCAAGACCACTGAGGTCGACTATTTGTTTGCTATTTAAATGTAAGGAACACACTCGAGATGTCTCAAGTTGTAGAGTTCACTCTTCAGTTTAATTTTTACAGAGGACGTTAACAACACAAACATTATCAGATAAGTTACAATAACAGTTATCTTCTCCTCACCCTCATGTGTCGACTACAGCGCTTGGTGGTTGAATGTGACACCAGTGTCGGGTCTTCTGTAGACCAGATATGACAATACTTTGATTCTATAATCAGATTTCTACAAATACGAGTACATTCCTTTCTCCTATGATTCAACTACCGGATAATGTAGCTGACATTTTCCCATCAATAACTGCCTTTATTTAACAACATTTTAACTATTTAACTTTTTTAACTACTCTATCTCACTGTATGTTAATGATTTGAATTGTAACTTTCACTTTATTATTCTGTTACTTTTTTCCACTTATATTATTTAATTTTGTCTGACCATCTCGTAACTACGTTTTTTCAATCCCGTTATATTTCATATAATTATTTTACTTATGCTCTTATTCTACTTTATATATAACTCTTTTTTAAACTGTATTAATTGTTTTAATTAAGCCATTCTATTTGTTATTACCATATTACACCTATTGTTTTGTTAGATTCTTGACTTGCAGGTTTATTTATAAATATTGTCAACCATATATTTGTAATTCATATTACTAGCCCCCCTCCCCCTTTGACTCATATTATTTTATATCTTTTTATTTAACCTGAGATTCTTATTAAAATTAAATGATTTTAACGCATTAATTTCATTTTCCATTAATTTAACTTTTTAGCTTTTTCTTTCTCATTAATCCTTTTATCAATCACTATCTAAGTCTTTAGTTTTAATCTATCAACACTCCTTACGTAAGATTATTTTAGAATGTTTTCTAAAATGTTGTACAATGCCCCCCCAGGCAAAAATATCTTACAAATATTTCAACCGGAAATTAAAATTGAAGAAGACAATTGCTAACTTATGGTTTAACCACCAATGCTTAAAAAGTCATCTTATTCCCAATTATGCCTCCTTTAAATTCAAAAGTAATCATCTAAGAACTAAGAAACTACAAAGGAATTTCCAGGTCAATAGAATCAAATGTGAGATTTCCTTTCTACACAAGAAATTACAATTTTTGAACAAGCAGGCTTACCAAACCCACCTTGAAATGAATAAAACACTTCACCCTATAATTCTCGACCGTTC
>CABFVX010001725.1:126903-145767 GCA_902151425.1 Timema shepardi
CCCCCCTCCCTGTACACAGAACATCTAGACCTAGCTTAGGTTGGTACATGCTGCTATTAGCCAACACACAAGGGTCGAATGAAATCTTACACAGTTACAAGAACGGACTGTACACAAACCCTACCAGTGAGATACGCCCTTTTTATTTTCTTCCTTGGTAGTTTTCACAGCTTGCTCAACTATTTTTTGTTATATTTCTTAGGTTTGTGGTAGTCCTGTGAAATATATGAGCTCATTTGTTTGGAAGGAAAATAAATAAAACTCAGAGCAGTTATTTTGCAAGATAAATGATTTAGTCTGTTTTTTGCCCCGATTGTTGTATTATGAAGTTTTAAATTTCTTAAATTTTAGACTCAAACGAATGTTTTTACACTCAAATACGGTAGCTCTTAAAACTGGCAAATATGATGAATAACACAGACAAATGCTGTGAAATATTAAACAAATTTCCCTGAGTTTCCCTTAGTTTAATTTTAAACACCCACATCATTGACCACTCAGACACGGGCATGAGTCTCGTATTGCCTGGTTCACTCAAGATGGGAAGCTCAAAGTTCGATTTCCGTTCGGCTGTACTAAGGGTGATTTTTTTCTAAGCGGTTCCCCCGTCTCTTTCCACACAAATGCGGCAACATTTTATATAAGTCCTACCTTAAAAATCCCATATGACATTAGTGTAGTATGCTAATAACTGGCTGGGTAGTAAGACGTGGATAAGTAGGTTTCTTAATGTTGATGTTTTCCTCAGTTGCAATATATGTTATTGTATTGTACAGTATTAGGTAGAATCAACCATTAAACGAAAAATCTGGAATAAACGTCATTAACATAAATTAAAACAACTATAATAGAAAAAGTAGCAAAATGCTTACATTTGTTGTTATAACATTTATACGCCCAGTTAAGTGTTAAATTAATGGTCTGGGGTCTGGTTGCTATGTTTTTCCTATAATTGTGTCGCGGATGAACCACCAAACAGTAAGTTTATTACTCTGAAATTACGATCTAAAATCTCGAATCTCGAATCTTGAATCTTGAGTGTTTCAAAGATTCAAGGATTCCATTATTATCATTGTATTGATAAAACTTCACCGCACATTTAACATTTCAAGAATTGGAAGTTGAATCTATGTCTGTTTGTGAATGTGCTCCCCTTAAACTACCAGCCCGTAAATCACCGGGCCCTAACCCCCCAGTTATCTCAATCATGAACTATAGTCCTCCAGTATGAACACAATCAGAGTATTACTCCGCGCATAGGAACTATAGTTGTCTGCCAGACGTAGTTTACGGATTGTTAGCTCCAACCTTTACACGCTCTCCCACCAGAATGTTAGTTTCCATCCCGTGCGGCTAGTTAGCGCTAGTGAGCCTGATATCCAGTCCACGTGCATGGCTACTAAACACATTAATTAAGGATGAGTAAGGTAGCTTAGAGAATGCTAAAAACCCGCAATAGCTCGGAGAGAGAGTTGTAAAAACCACTGGTGATAATTCAAGTGTACACCCGGTCCTGACTTAAATCCTGACCGCCTTATTCTCGTAGAATGACGTCTGAGACCACGTAGCCACCAGTGTGGGGTACTTCCCGTGAACTTGCAAGCTAGTATGTAGGTCACACAGAAACAAAACTACTAATTTGAAGAAACGTGTGGATCGAAGCAGATGCTCTTCCTCTCCGGTTGGTCAAAGAGGACGCCGGGGCGTCGGGACGCATGTGATGCCACGTGAGGCGTGCACAACAGACTGATCAAAGGGCCGAGTCGATCCCCTACCTCCCCTCCCTTTCCAAGCCTTCAGTAGTTAGGTGTATATCTGTTGTAAGAGGAGCAATAACTGAACATTCAGTCCCGCTGTAGCTGTGTACGATTCATCTACTGTGGCTGAGTGGTCAGGGACACCGACAGCAGGTTTATAAGACCATTCTGTCTGGTCAGGGAGAGTATCTACATGTCTAGAGGACCTTGATTCCATCCTGTCTGGTCAGGGATACATTCTACAAGTCTAGAGGACCATCATGCCTGATCAGATAAACTAACTACTGGTCTATAGGACCTTGATTCCATCCTGTCTGGTCAGAGAAACTAACTGCAGGTCTAGAGGACCATCCTGTTTGGTCAGAAAGACTGACTGCAGGTCTAGAGGACCATCCTGTCTGATCAGAGAGGCTGACTGCAGTTCTAGAGGACCTTGGTTCCATTATGTCTGGTCAGAGAAATTAACTGCAGGTCTAGAGGACCATCCTGTCTGATCAGAGAAACTAGCTACTGGTCTATAGGACCTTGATTCCATCCTGTCTGGTCAGAGAAACTAACTGCAGGTCTAGAGGACCATCCTGTCTGGTTAGAAAGACTGACTGCAGGTCTAGAGGACCATCCTGCCTGATCAGAGAAACTAACTACTGGTATATAGGACCTTGATTCCATCCTGTCTGGTCAGAGAAACTAACTGCAGGTCTAGAGGACCATCCTGTCTGGTCAGAAAGACTGACTGCAGGTCTAGAGGACCATCCTGATCTGATCAGAGAGACTGAATGCAGGTATAGAGGACCTTGGTTCCATTCTGTCTGGTCAGGGAGAGTAACTACAGGTCTAGAGGACCATCCTGTCTGATCAGAGAGACTAACTGCAGGTCTAGAGGACCATCCTGTCTGGTTAGAAAGCCTGACTGCAGATCTTGAGGACCATCCTGTCTGATCAGAGAGACTAACTGCAGTTCTAGAGGACCATCCTGTCTGGTCAGAGAAACTAACTGAAGGTCTAGAGGACCATCCTGTCTGGTCAGAAAGACTGACTGCAGGTCTAGAGGACCATCCTGTCTGATCAGAGAGGCTGACTGCAGTTCTAGAGGACCTTGGTTCCATTATGTCTGGTCAGAGAAACTAACTGCAGGTCTAGAGGACCATCCTGTCTGGTCAGAAAGACTGACTGCAGGTCTAGAGGACCATCCTGTCTGATCATAGAGACTGAATGCAGGTATAGAGGACCTTGTTTCCATTCTGTCTGGTCAGGGAGAGTAACTACAGGTCTAGAGGACCATCCTGTCTGATCAGAGAGACTAACTGCAGTTCTAGAGGACCTTGGTTCCATTCTGTCTGGTCAGAGAGACTAACTACAGGTCTAGATGACCATCCTTTCTGGTCAGAGAGACTAACTGCAGGTTTAGAGGTCCTTGGGACCCTGGTTACAGTCTGTCTGGTCAGGAAGACTGACTGCAGGCCTAAAAGACCCTTGTTTTATCCTGTCTATATATAGTCACTGACACCATAAGGTCGCCATACACCTACAGGGTCTGCCTGGTAAAAAATATAATTTTTTGTTTAAAATCTTTCATTTTTTAATAATTTCACTAAAGATAGATTGATTTTTCGTTTCCAACAGCAGATGAACACTACTTCATTGCTCTGACAAATAGTATTCCTTAGCTAGCTTTCTTTTACACCAAATTGATCGGGGTTAGGATGAGTTTATTTTTATCGCAACTCATTGCACGTTAGTTCGTCTATAAGCACACAATATATGAACTACACTAATGTTTTAAGTATGAGTAAGGTTGAGTTTAAAGAAAATGCACCCTCTTTTGTGCAGAGGAAGAGTTTAAAATCGTTTAATAACAAAATCTTCAGTACGCCCAGCCGTGACTCGAACCCCAACATTCTTGTTGCTAGCAAACCAGACCAAATGAGCTTTATATTTAGACCGCATGCTCACCAAATTAGGTTAAATTTTACTTTATTTTCTCTGTACCAGTCAATAAATCACTACACCATTTATAATAATAATAATAATAATAATAATAATAATAGGCTTACTCAGCAACGCGTCTTACTAACTTTTCAGCTTATACGCCTAAGTAATAATTACGCTAATGTATTAGGAATCGGGAAGGATGAATATAGAGGAAGTGAACCAACATTTGCGTGGAGGGCGAATGGAAACCCCTTTAGAAAAAAAAAACAGTTCACCCGAGTGAGATTAGAACCTTGATCTCCCCGTCCTCGGCAGCCTAGCTCAACACTAAATTAGTGCGTTTGCTAGCTACACCACTGAGGCGGGTGCAACTTTATGAACGAAACTGTTATTGGTTTTAGCTTTTATTTTACAATAGAGTTAAGGCATTCAGAATTAAGATTTTGTTCTTCATTTTCACAGATTGAACATGAACCTGGATTCAACTTCTCGTCCCTGCACTTCTGACCATTGTTGATCATTTTCAAAAGGGAAATTAATATGTCAACCATTTGAGTTAATTTGATTTTTGGTAACATCTACGAAACAGAATAATTGCCCGTGGACTTTTTGGACGTACTATGGGAGCCCTAAAAAAATTGCACAAGCCAGGAAATACAGTGACCTTAGGAACATCAGCCTCATTTCTCATATGGGGAAGATTGTGGCAAGAATACTCAACAAATGACTCTAACATAAAATAGAAAGTGTGATGGGGAAAAAGACACAATTTGTATTCAGAATAGGAAACAAAGATGCCATCAATATGCTAAGCATAATTTCAAAGATAGAGGGCTGGAAGTCAAGGAAGAAGTCTGCATTGGTTTAATCGACTGGAAAAAGGAGTTTGATAAAGTCAAGTGGAAGGAACTGATGGAAATACTCAAGAAGATCGGCATCAACTGGAGGGACATAAGGCTGATTGCAAACCTGTACCTGGGACAGTGAGTGAAGGTGAGGCTAAATGATGGATAGACCAACAGCGTAGAGACAGGAAGAGGAGTGAGACAGGGATACTGTTTGTCACCCAGTCTGTTAAGCTTGTATGGAGAGTGGCTGGTCAGAGAAGCCCTGATATCACATGGAGACCAACAGTGAGAAGTAAAGAGTGATGGTGATTTCAAAAGATGAAGAGCCACTGAAAATCAAAATTGTAAACAATAGTTGGAAAGCATAGAGCAGTTCAAGTACCTGGGAGGTCTTCTAACAAAGGATACCTACCACGCCAAGGAAATTAGGTCAAGGTTCACCGGCCAAGGAAGTTTTCAACAAGAAGAGGTTACTGCTGACCAAGTTGAGTTTGAACTGAGGAAGAAACTGATGATATACTACAGTTGGGGCACTGCAATGTACGGAGCAGAAATTAGACTTTCAGGAAGATGGGAAAGAAATACTTGGAGAGCTTTTAAATGTGGTGCTGGAAAAGACATAAGAAGATCAGGTGGACAGACAGTGACATGTAAAGAAGTCTTAAGAAAAGAGGGTAAGAAGAGAACCATTTTGGATGTGATTCTTCGGTACAAAGTAAACTGGATATTAGGAGGAATTGTCTTCTGCACGACGTCATAGAATGAAAGGTTGAGGGAAAGAGGAACTTAGATAGAAGGAAGATTCAAATATTGGATGACTTGAAGGAAAGAAAATAATTCTGGGAGTTGAAAGAAGAGACAGCGGACAGGGTGCATTGGCAGTCTAAGTTCTCTGACAAAAGGAATGGATCTGTAGTAAGACAGGATATGGACATTGGTAGCAAATTCCATCTATTGGAAACATTTAAACAACGTAAACCTAAACTTAGGGAACAATTTTTACCAAATTATATTCAATATTATTTACGTTACTAATTATAATAATAATAATATATAAATAATTCATTTTTGTTCAAAATTAGACTTATTGATCACAATCATGATTATATGAAACAATAAATAAAGACCCAAGGCCCATAATATTAATATGAACCTCTGTCAATAAGCGGCCATAGGGTCTCCGGGTGACTTCACTCAGAGGCTGCTGGAAAAGACAAAACTGTCAAATTGCAGGTATAGGTGGCGTAACACTCTTACACAGTTCTCACTTTTCACTGCTTCCACTGGACAGAGTAGTGATGGTTGTCTTTTATTTGTTCTTAGCACTCTTTCTTCCGTCTTCTTTCATTTATATAATAATAATATATATTTCAATAGCATATCCCTGCTAACCATATACATAATACATTAAAAAAAAGGGTGACTTGACGGTATAGGGGTAAGGTGTCAGACTTCTGTGCTGGCGGCCGGGGTTCAATCCTAGGTCCCGGCACAGATTTATCTGATTACCAAACCCTTCAAGCGTAAGTGCGTATAACCCGAACGGGTAGTAAGACACGGTGCTAATAATAATAATAATAATAATAATAATAATAATAATAATAACATTAACATAAAATAACTGAATAAACAATGGTCACCTTACAAAAACAAGAACATACCACACAAAACAACTATAATTCATTCATGACCTAAGTTTACTTGGATGACAGCTCAAAAAGCTACTATAAATAGTCCCTAATATATCCATATGCCAACAGCTGACCTTTATTACTTTGGATCACTGTAATGAAAAAAGATGGTAATACATGAATGTGATAGTTAACCACAGTAATGTTGGCCAATATTATTTATATCTCTATTTGTGGTCGGACAAAAAACTTATTTATCGTTTTATTCCACTTAAAAATATTATTATTCACAGCACTTCCACAAAAGGTCTAACGGAAATGGCTTCAAAATGGCTACATACGAATTTAAGCCATGTGGTTGAACATGACGGAAACAAGTTTTTTTTACAATGATGCACCCACGCAGAGGATACAAATATTTTATTCAGTAAATATTTCGAAATATGTTAAAATATTCATAAAATAATTTAATATGTATACAAAAAAATTACAAGTATTTTCTCTTTTCCAAGTAAATATGACGCACTATATTACAAATAGTCAGTAACGTTCCAAAACGAAGAATAAGTACTTTTAATTATGTTTAAAATATTGTTTCGAGTTGTATAAAAGGAAATCATTAATAGTAATGAAATAGTATGAATAAACTTAAGTTTATGTTATTTTAAATGTAAAATATAAGAGGTAATTAAAAAAACTTAACATAAATAACAAAACAGTGATCCTTTACAAGTGTTGGCAACCCAAAACGTAAACATGTGATTTTTGAACTGTCATCCAGGTAAAAACCTATCATGAACAGATTTTAAATCTGTCAACCCAAACTATATTAATTTATACTGTTCATAAAAACTTAGACTTATCTCATTTTTAAATACAGATTTTTTGGTCTCGCCTTGAATATGTCTAGTGTAGTAGAACTCTTCACAGAAGATAAAAATCCCTTAATTCTCTATCAATTATAGAATTTTCTGTGGACATCTAATTTTCATTATTAAGGTAGATGTTATTCTTTTGCCTAGTATCATGTTTATGAATATCTGAATATATAAAAACAACGTAGTACTTCAAAATAACAAAAATAGACTTTCCTAAAAAGAGTTTCTAACTACAAATTATATTTTAATTTTGATTTTCTTTTTAAATTTGAACAAGTGTGACTTTTAAATTTCGATGCCGTTAACAAGACGTGATGGATTTATATCATCAAAATATGACTGTCTAGATAAGGGCCTACGGCCACTTTGAAACACAGGAAGAGGGGTTGTAAAACATTTCATTGTCCTAAAGAATGAATAGCATGTTTTATTCGAAATTATTTCAGGAGGGAAATAGTGTATAATCAAAAACGTGTCTGTTGCGTATATTAATATTCACAGTAAATTGTGCTCCTCATGTTTCTATGTTATGTACAGAGAGAGCGTTGACAAAGGATAATCGCTCAATGTTGGTGCGAAATATTGACAACACTTGTGGCCTCGGGGAGTGTACAGTGCGTTCACTGTGAGGTTAGATACTAGGACAGGAAGTGTATACTGCATTCACTAAGAGGTTAGATACTGACAGGGAGTGTATACTGCATTCATTGTGAGGTTGGATACTAGGACAGGGAGTGTATACTGTGAGGTTATATACTAGGACAGGGAGTGTATGCTGCATTCACTAAGAGGTTAGATACTGACAAGGAGTGTATACGGTGAGGTTAGATACTAGGACAGGGAGTGTATACTGTGAGGTTATATACTAGGACAGGGAGTGTATACTGCATTCACTAAGAGGTTAGATACTGACAAGGAGTGTATACGGTGAGGTTAGATACTAGGACAGGGAGTGTATACTGAGAGGTTAGATACTAGGACAGGGATTGTATACTGCATTCACTAAGAGGTTAGATACTGACAGGGAGTGTATACGGTGAGGTTAGATACTACGACAGGGAGTGTATACTGCGCTCACCTTGAGGTTAGATACTAGGGTAGGGAGTGTTTCATTGCGAGGTTAACCTCTAGGTTAGTTACACTAATTGGGAAGAGGTAAGGAAGTTGTGATTTGGTATAAATGCACCCGCGTTCAAGTGGAGGGAACATTGTGAACACATTTTGAAAAAAAAAACACCGTCAGCTCACACGAACTAGATTTGAACCCCAATCTCTCCATCACTGATAGAAACCACGAGCTTGACGATTTGCTCACTGATGTGGTGTGGTAGCAACCTTAAACAAGTTGACCGCGGCACGCATTGGTTATTTTATTCCACAGTTTATATTGCAAGAAAATTACATAGAATAGTAAACTATATCAAACGAGCGATGAAAGAAGTCACTCCGCCTCAAAGTGTTGCTTAGTGAGAGATCGCTTTACCTCAAACTGTTGCTTGATGAAAGGTCATTCAGCCTCAAACTATAGCTTTATGAGAGGTCACATGGCCTCAGACTGTAGCTTGATGAAAGGTCATTCCGCCTCAAACTATAGCTTGATGAGAGGTCACATGGCCTCAAAACTGTTGCTTGATGAAAGGTCATTCCGCCTAAAACTATAGCTTGATGAGAGGTCACATGGCCTCAGACTGTAGCTTGATGAAAGGTCATTCCGCCTCAAACTATAGCTTGTCACTTGATGAGAGGTCGTATAGCCTCAAACTGTTGCTTGATGAAAGGTCACTCCACCTCAAACTATAGCTTGATGAGAGGTCACATGGCCTCAGACTGTAGCTTTATGAAAGGTCATTCCACCTCAAACTATAGCTTGATGAGAGGTTACATGGCCTCAAACTGTTGCTTGATGAAAGGTCATTCCGCCTCAAACTATAGCTTGATGAGAGGTCACATAGCCTCAAACTGTTGCTTGATGAAAGGTCACTCCGCCTCAAACTATAGCTTGATGAGAGGTCACATGGCCTCAGACTGTAGCTTGATGAACGCCTCAAACTATAGCTTGATGAGAGGTCACATGGCCTCAAACTGTTGCTTGATGAAAGGTCACTCCGCCTCAAACTATAGCTTGATGAGAGGTCACATGGCCTCAGACTGTTGCTTGATGAAAGGTCAATCCGCCTCAAACTATAGCTTGATGAGAGGTCACATGGCCACAGACTGTAGCTTGATGAGAGGTCATTCCGCCTCAAACTATAGCTTGATGAGAGGTCACATGGTCTCAAACTGTTGCTTGATGAAAGGTCACTCCGCCTCAAACTATAGCTTGATGAGAGGTCACATGGCCTCAGACTGTAGCTTGATGAAAGGTCATTCCGCCTCAAACTATAGCTTGATGAGAGGTCACATGGCCTCAAACTGTTGCTTGATGAAAGGTCACTCCGCCTCAAACTATAGCTTGAGAGGTCACATGGTCTCAAACTGTTGCTTGATGAAAGGTCACTCCGCCTCAAACTATAGCTTGATGAGAGGTCACATGGCCACAGACTGTAGCTTGATGAGAGGTCCCATGGCCTCAAACTGTTGCTTGATGAAAGGTCACTCCACCTCAAACTATAGCTTGATGAGAGGTCACATGGCCACAGACTATAGCTTGATGAGAGGTCACATGGCCTCAGATTGTAGCTTGATGGAAGGTCATTCCGCCTCAAACTGTTGCTTGATGAAAGGTCACTCCGCCTCAAACTATAGCTTGATGAGAGGTCACATGGCCTCAGACTGTCACTTGATGAGAGGTCACATAGCCTCAAACTGTAGCTTGATGAGAGGTCATTCCACCTCAACCTGTAGCTTTATGAAAGGTCATTCCGCCTCAAACTATAGCTTGATGAGAGGTCACATGGCCTCAGACTGTCACTTGATGAGAGGTCATTCCACCTCAAACTGTAGCTTGATGAAAGGTCATTCCACCTCAAACTGTAGCTTGATGAAAGGTCATTCCGCCTCAAACTATAGCTTGATGAGAGGTCACTCCGCCTCAAACTATAGCTTGATGAGAGGTCACATGGCCTCAGACTGTCACTTGATGAGAGGTCACATAGCCTCAAATTGTTTCTTGATGAGAGGTCACATAGAGTTTATTCATGATAGATTTTTACTTGGATGACAGTTCAAATATCATATATTTAGGTTTTGGGTTGCCAACATTAGTAAAAGAACACTTTTTTTTAAATGTTAAAGTTTTTTAATTACCTCTTGTATTTTGCATTTAAAATAACGTAAACTTATTTTTTCTCATACTATTCCGTTACTTTAAATAATTTCTTTTT
Source organism: Timema shepardi (assembly GCA_902151425.1). Lineage (NCBI taxonomy): Eukaryota > Metazoa > Arthropoda > Insecta > Phasmatodea > Timematidae > Timema > Timema shepardi. The sequence continues at coordinate 137,273 of CABFVX010001725.1, forward strand.
ATCCAACTCGAAATACTATTTTACACAATTAAAAACACTTATTCTTCGTTTTGGAACGTTAATGACTATATGTAATATAGTGCGTACATAATTACCTATTAATACAGGCATCGTTTACTTGGAAAATATAATATACTTGTATTTTTTATATATAATAATTAGTTTATTAATAGTTTATCGTATTTCAAATTATCTAACGGGATAAAATATTTTTAACCACTGCGTGGTTGCATCATTGTAAAAAAACTGGTTTCTGTCATGTTCAACCACATGGTTTAAATTCGTCGGTCGCCATTTTGAAGCCATTTTCGTTAGACCTTTTGTGGAAGTGCTGTGAATAATAATATTTTTTAGTGGAATAAAACGATAAATAAGCTTTTTGTCCGACCACAAATAGAGATATAAAAAATATTGGCCAACATTACTGTGGTTAACTATCACATTAATATATTACCATCTGTTTTCATTACAGTGATCCTGTAGCATGTTACTTAATTCAAATTACATCTACAAACTGTAATCTGCACCAAATGCTAAAATAAATAAAGGAATCCGAAGACGATAATTGAAACTGATATATTCTGCAATAATATAATTTGTGTTCCACTCACATTACATGGATGTTCCCAGATTAAATACCATACTTTTAACAACTGTTCTGCAAGTATGGCGGAGTAGAAGGCGTGACAGTTTCAACGAATGTCTAAACCCTTGAACTCAACATTGAAGATAGACCTGCATATCGCTGGTCCAATGCCGCGAGCAACGGGCACTACTCCCCTAGCGGACTCCCGTGGCACCTTCTTTCTCCACTGCTCTAAATCCTCTCCCTTGCCTTCCCTTTTTCCTTGTTTACATAACCAATTCGCTAGTCAGGAAAAGAGTATATAATGGGCGATCCCTAGGCTCACACAGTATAGTTCATCTTTGGATATCCTCGAAGGAGGAACCTCTGCTCCAACACCTCGAGAATATACTGCTGACCACGATGTTTGGGACGTGGGTGTCACTGCTTTGACACCGAGGGGATCTTCATTATTGATCCAAGTATTCTGCAAAGTTCCAAGTCCTTCAGACTTGTTGATATAGTCCTTAAGAAAATGTTCACTATTCTATGTCCTTCGGACTTGTTTAATTTGTCGGAATGACAATTATGATTCCAAGTCCTTCAGACTTGTTTTGTTAGTCCTTATGACTATGTTTACCTTTCTATGTCCTTCGGACTTATTTTAATTTGTCGGAATGACAATTATGTTTCCAAGTCCTTATGTCTTCACTATAAGCCATTGCGCCGTGAACGTCATGTTCACATGTTCAATTTTGTATGACTACACGCAGGTTGTCTATTGCCTTTATTTGAGGGCCTAGTTAGGTCAGAATCTCACAGCATTCTTGTTGGCACCCCTCTTTCTGTGCTACTATTTTGGATGCGCAAAATGCGGACCACGGCTAGTTTTGTATAGTGGCCCGCACAGATATTATTTTCATTTACCCCTTGTTGGCACCTCATTAGTCCAAGTATTTAAAGTTAGTGTTTACTAGATTTGATGTATACGCCAGGAAGTGGTTAGTGGTATAAAAGTACTATTGAGTGCTCTGGCAGTGCCCACTGGGAAAGGACCGGCCATAGTACAATTATGTATTGACTGACACCTGTTTGTTAGTCATCGACTAGTGTAACTGAACTACGGTCATCGTGCCGTTTATTATTTTAGTTGTCGTTCCTTTGTCTAGTCAAGCTAGGTAGTTTGTCCGACACGTAACTTGTTAACTATAAAACTATAGGATTAGCCGGTTTGATTTATATGTTGCTAACTCTCCGTGTTATCTTTTTAGACCTCTCTGGTGGAAGTCTGGCGCTAGCCCGGCTGTCTTGCAATCCTATACCCACCATCAACTCAACTTCCATTTGACTGTTGCTGTGTCGCCTTGGACAAGTTCTTTTCCCGTGCTACGGGAAGTTCCTATGTTTTTGGAGTTGTTACGTCCTATCATTTACTGTTGTAGCCCCACATCACCCTTTTCGTTATTTTTATAATAAATCTATTTTTATTAACTATTCAATTCTTTTACACTTATGAAATATGTTCCCCTACCAACCTCTGTAGCCCCTACCCGAAGCTGTAGAAATCAAAGTGATAGATGTCAGCTGTTGGCGTAGGGATATATTAGAGACTATTACTAGTAACGTTTTGAGCTGTCATCCAAGTAAACTAAGGTCGTGAATTAATTTAGTCTCAGACTGATGAGAGGTCACATAGCCTCAGACTGTTAATTGATGTCCCCAAACTTGTCCATTTTGTTGCCAGATTGCCGCGTCTCCAATATCACTGGGGATCCCGCAACTGACAGACTTGAGGAGTTTCCTTGTAAATGGTAACAAGATCCTTCCTTGTATAAGTCATTCATGAGCTAAGTTTACCTGGATGACAGCTTGAAATGTTACTAGAAGTAATCCTTAATATATCACTACGCCAACAGCTGACATCTATCACTTTGGATGACTGTAATGAAAACAGATGGAAATATATTAATGTGATAGTTAACCATAGTAATTTAGGCCAATATTATTTATATATATATATTTGAGTTCGGACACAAAGTTTATTTATAGTTTTATTCCACTTAAAAAAATATTAACACCACTTTCACAAAAACTTCTAACGAACTTAGATTCAAAATGGCGACTGACGAATCTAAACCATATGATTGAACATAAGGGTAAACAAGATTCTTACAATGATGAAGACACACAGTTGATGAAAATATTTTATTCAGTTAAATATTTCAAAATACGATAAAATAATCATAAAATCATTTATTGTATGTAAAAAAATGACAAGAATTTTCTCTTTTGCAAGTAAATACAATGCCTGTATTAAAAGGTATTGATGTGTGCACTATATTAAACATAATCAATAACGTTCCAAAACGAAAAATAAGTACTTTTAATTATGTTTAAAATATTGTTTCGAGTTGGACAAAAAGAAATTATTTAAAAAAATGAAATAGTATGAGAAAACTTAAGTTTACGTTATTTTAAATGTAATATATAACAGGTAATTAAAGATCTTTACATTTATAACAAAACTGTGATCTTTTACATGTATTGGCAACCCAAAACCTAAATATATGATTTTTGAACTGTCATCCAGGTAAAAATCTATCGTGAACGGAATATAGACAGCGTTGGGGGACTCTTGTTATGGTACTGGGATGTAGTCAATATCCAACTAAAGGGGATTTCCAGCCACCAGCTTGCATGCTTTCCTAACTGCTGTCAGCTACAACCTCAACGTCATGACAAACACTAGCTCAGCATAGGGGAATGTTTTGAGACTAATAAAAAGAGTCATTGCTATAATAAATTCCTTTTTGATAAGCAATAATTTAACTACTAATTAAATAGCAACGTGTGTTGTCCTCATTATACAAATTAATATAGTCCCCAGATATACAAATGGATAGTACTCAGATATACAAATTGATAAACTCCCCAGGTATACAAATTGATACAGTCCATAGATATAAAATTGATAAAGTCACCAGTTATACAAATTGATATAGTCCCCAGGTATACAAATTGATATAGTACCCAGATATACAAATTGATTTAGTCCCCAGGTATGCAAATTGATATAGTCCCCAGGTATATAAATAGATACAATCCCCAGGTAAATAAATTGTAATAGTTCCCAGGTATATAAATTGATATAGTCCCCGGATATACAAATTGGTAGTCCCCAGATATATAAATTGATATAGTCCCCAGGTATACAAATTGATAGTCCCCAGATATATAAATTGATCTAGTCCTCAGGTATACACATTGATATAACCCCCAGGTATACAAATTGATAGTCCCCAGATATATAAATTGATCTAGTACTCAGGTATATACATTGATATAGTCCCTAGATAAATAAATAGTAATAGTCTCCAGGTATATAAATTGATATCGTCCCCGGATATACAAATTGGTAGTCCCCAGATATATAAATTGATATAATCCCCAGGTATACAAATTGATAAAGTCCTCAGATATACAAATTGGTAGTCCCCAGATATATAAATTGATATAATCCCCAGGTATACAAATTGATAGTCCCCAGATATATAAATTGATCTAGTACCCAAGTATATACATTGATATAGTCCCCATATATACAAATGGATATAGTCCCCAGGTATATAAATTGATAAAGTCCTCAGATATACAAATTGGTAGTTCCCAGATATATAAATTGATATAGTCCCCAGATATACAAATTGATATAGTCCCCAGATATACAAATTGATAGTCCCCAGATATATAAATTGATATAGTCCCCAGGTATATAAATTAATTTAGTCCCCGGGTAAATAAATTGATATAGTCCCCAGGTAAAGAGAAGTAAGATAAATGCCAAATAAATGAAACTGTATAGTTGAAAGCTCTTATTGCAATATTCTGTTTTGCTGGTACATTGAACGGATAGGATAACATGGTATTTACAAAACAACCCCATTTTAAGAATAGTCATTTTAACTTAAATAAACTTTAAAAAAGGGAATGTGACGTCATTAACACATTATAATTATATCTCCCGTGAAGTCCGTAAGGAAATATGGTTGATGATCGATGAGATGACAAGAAATAAGGCCAGACAAAAAAGCGGTGAAAGTATTATTTTAAAGGATGACGTCATGGTTAGGATTTAATGATGTCAGTTGTTCACAGAGGCCATGTTACTCTGTAAGTAAAGGGAGTTTTCAGAAAAATAGACTAATTTGCACAACCTTTATCTCTCTTGAAATATGGAAACTGTATATCTTCCGTTCCCGGCTCCTTGTAGGGCGGCTTAGTCTTTACTGACTTTGAAATCTGATCTTTGAGTCGCAGGAACGAGCAAAAACAACCTAACTCCAGTGAAGTTTCCTCTCCTTGGAAAATATTTGGTGGAATCGAGTCTTCCAACGGCAGAGAACAAGGACTGGCTACCACATCTTACTACCCAAACTGGCTACACGTGTCTTACTATCTGTCCTGGTTAAACTTGTCCTACCACCCATCCAGTAACCCATATCTGTGTTATACTTCCTTACCTATCCAGAACTCGAACCTAAGTCTCTCAAAAGCTGATCCGAGATTATACCACTGATTAATATTTAAAACAAAGCGATACCAAACTAATTTAATGCTACCACTATTGTTGTTTGATTTGTTTAATATAGTGCACACATAATACAGTCAACTCTCGATTCTACGACCTTTCACGGTTCCCTGGAAAAGGGTCGTTATTTCGAAGGGGTCGTTATTGGAATTTTAACCGATTTTGTTCCACCCCCTACCCTCATAGCAAAAATGATATTTTTTTAGAATACACATGAAAAAATACCTACCTATTTTTAAAGAAGTCCATTATATAGACCTCCTTCTTCTTAACGTCAGTTTGATCGACGAAGTCTTTCACATAATAGAACTGGAACCAAAGCTCTTCGCTAGCGCCCTGGTGCTCTTGAGCAGACGTCCCTGACTTTCAGAACATCTTTCGTGGTTGGGATGTCTTCAGGATCTTCTTCCATTTCTTCCTCCCCCTCTTCATCACTGGATACCTGCTGCTACCTTATTATATCGGCATTGTCGAGGGTGTCCCAAACTTTTGTGTCATCGTCTGTTGATATGTACTCCTCATAAGTGCAGTCTGAGGCTAATCTTTGCCACGCTTCCTCGTCTCATTGCCGAGTGAAAGTCAGGGGGGCAGACGAAGGTGCTGTTGATGATCCAGGCTGCGGTTCCGTGGAGGGGCCTGGCTGAGAATTGGCGTCCACTGGCGGTGGGTCGTCTGGGTCTTCGACGCTGGCAGCGACGGGAAGCACGTAGACTTAAGTCTGTTCGTTGACTGGTAGTACAAAATGGGCGTGTTGGAAGCAGTCGGCGATTATCGCTGGTCTCCCGCCCCTCCAACAGACGAGTATTCCTTCCATGGTCCTGAACACGTCCCACTTTTTGACTTCCTTGCCCATGTAGAGATTCCACACCATACTCCGTGGAACTTCACCTTAACTTGCCGAATTATTCCCCGGTCCAGGGGCTGAAGCATGCTGGTAGTGTTCTTTGGCAGAAACACCAGCTAGATAGTCCTGAGTTGGTCAGTAGCATTACGTGTGGGGCAATGGCCGATGAAGAGCACGACTTTTCTATTTGCAGCATCCATCTTCGAATTGAAGCCTTCAAGTCACCTCGTGAACAACCCCGAGGTCATCAATGCCTTCTTATTAAAATCATAGTCACAAGGCAGGATGTTGCCCTTGAAACCCCGGAGTTTCTTGAACTTCCCGATCATGAGGGTCTTCATCTTATCACTGCCGTATACAGCAGGGTGGTGAGGCGCTCCTTGCTCCTCTTCGCACCTTTATACTTATCCCCTTTCACAGCAAGAGTGTGATCTGGCATGAGGTTGTAAAACATCCCCAACTCGTCAGCGTCAGTACATCTTGAGGCTGATTGCACCTAAGAATGTTTCGGAGCAATGGCATTCACTCCATCGACGCTGTTGGGTTGACCGATGCGCTTTCACCGACGACCTTATGGCTGGATGTGCTGTGATGCACTTTGAAACGACACTATCCACCCCCTTGAACACTTAGTTTTCTATACCCAACCTCAGAGAAAATTTATCGGCCTTCTTTTGCATCATCGGCCCGTTTATAGGCACGTTTTGCACTATATGCTGGCTTAACCACTCCATCAGAACTTGCTCCAGATTCGAGTGTGCATCCTTCAAACTTTTGGTCTTTACATTGTGGCCTTCTTTCTGCATTGAATTCACAATTTCTTTTCTCATTTTGAGAATCGTGGAAAGTGTATACTTCGGGATGCCATGCCACCGCGCAATCTATGTCTTTGTAATCTTCATCTCATCCACTTCCTGAATGATCTCGTACTTTTTCATGAGCGTCAAGAAGGTCCTATTTCCACTCATTTTGTCGAAATTATAAGTTCACATCAAATAAAAAACAATAACGTGGTTCGTCAAAAATCGTTCACAAAATCAAACAAAAAACTTAACCAAATCGAGAACCAAAATAATAATGGCAAAAACAAACCTGGCGCGTGATGTAGCGGCAGTCGCACGCAGGAAAACATCTTGCGTGTAGGAGGGGGTGGACAGAGTCAAGTGCTATTTGCTGGCACTGATGGGGTGGTGTCTGACCTAGCCCAGTTACTAGCAATTCAGCGCTCACAAAGATAATCGCAATGCAGCGACCTAAATAAGTGCAACAAATACATTTTACGGCCGATTATCCTTAAAATATTCGACCTTTTTTCCCCCAAATTTTCACGGTTCCCCAAAAAAGGGTCGTTACTTCGAGAGGGACGCTATTCCCGGGGTCGTAGAATCGAGAGTTGACTGTACCTTTTAATACAGGCATCGTATTTACTTGCAAAAGAGAATGATTATTTTATCATATTTTGAAATATTTAACTGAATAACATATTTTCATCAACTGCGTGTCTTCATCATTGTAAACAACTTGTTTACCGTTATGTTCAATCATATGGCTTAGATTCGTCAATTGCCATTTTGAAGCCATGTTCGTTAGAAGTTTTTGTGAAAGTGGTGTGAATATATTTTTTAAGTGGAATAAAACTATAAATAAACTTTGTGTCCGACCTCAAATAAATATATAAATAAATATTGGCCTAAATTACTGTGGCTAACTATAACATTAATATATTACCATGTATTTTCATTACAGTGATCCAAAATGATAAATGTCAACTATTGGCGTAGTGATATATTAGGGATTACTTCCAGTAACATTTCGAGCTGTCATCCAGGTAAACTTAGCTCGTGAATGACATATGTTAGGGAGGTGAACCGTTATAAGATAGGCTGGGTGAGCGAAAGGGAGGAGAGATGGCTAAGGTAACTGCAATGGTGAGAGGGAGGTGACTCGTCGAGCTAGCGTGGTAAGTGGGAAAGGAGCTATATGAGTTAGTGTGGTGAGTGGGAGAGAATCTCAACTAGTTAGTGTGGTGAGTGGGAGAGTATCTCAACTAGTTAGTGTGGTGAGTGGGAGAGTATCTCAGCGAGTTAGTGTGGTGAATGGGAGAGGATCTCAGCTAGTTAGTGTGGTGAGTGGGAGAGGATCTCAGCTAGTTAGTGTGGTGAGTGGGAGAGGATCTCAGCTAGTTAATGTGGTGAGTGGGAGAGGATCTCAGCGAGTTAGTGTGGTGAATGGGAGAGGGTGTCAGCGAGTTAGTGGGGTGAGTGGGAGAGGATCTCAGCGAGTTAGTGTGGTGAATGGGAGAGGATCTCAGTGAGCTAGTGTGGTGAGTGGGAGAGGAACTCAGCGAGTTAGTGTGGTGAGTGTGAGAGTATCTCAGCGAGTTAGTGTGGTGAGTGTGAGAGGATCTCAGCTAGTTAGTGTAGTGAGTGTGAGAGGATCTCAGCGAGTTAGTGTGGTGAGGGGGAGAGGATCTCAGCGAGTTAGTGTGGTGAGGGGGA
>CABFVX010001726.1:0-18470 GCA_902151425.1 Timema shepardi
TTTATCTAAGCTGATTAAATTGTTAAGAGTAGAGCTACTGTTATAGTATTATAGATTACCTTGTGACAGCAGGCAAAGATGAAGTGACCTTTAAACTAGGACACTAAGAACTACTGTCATAAAAAAACAGTCCTGAATCACTCTACGATTCATGGGACTGTGTATTTAACCAGTAGCAACAATTATGAAAGAGATTCATTATTTTACAATAATAATATCTTAGACTCACCTAGAACACTCTTCTTCTTTAAAAGCAACTTAATTCAATTTATCTAAGTATTCATAGAAACAAAACAATCTCGAAGACATTGTTAAAATGTGTTTTATTTTCAAAATTGTATGTATTATTGTGTTAGATGGGAAGACAAGCCGGACCAAATAGACCGGCCCGAAAAGCTGGCGGGCCCTTTTTCCTCCCTTTCCCCGTCAAACTTTCTCTCTAAACTCCCTAATTCTCTTCTTCCTCTCTATATCTGTATGCCCTCTAACCTTCCACACAGTTATTCTTGCGCAGAACCATAGATTCTCCGTCTGATCCACATCATCTTCAAGGACTTTAACTGTCATGGCAGTGTTTTTATCAATGACTACCAATTTCTCGAGGATCAGAGGGAAAATCTAACGGGTCCATACTTTATCAGTTGGTGAGTCCTCCAACCCGCCAAACCCCTCGCTTCTCTTCTTCAACAAAACTAGACTCGGTGGCTTTAACCTTCACCCCCATAGCTTATTTGTTTCTTATCTCTCTCTCCCCTCCATAAATGGTAGTTATAAAAGGGCTCATCATTTGAGCAATCCAAAAACGCTGCCAGTTTTTTAATGAGCTAATGCTTTCACTTTCAGTTCCTGGCAAAAACTAGTGGTTGATGGATAAACCTTCCGATTGATTTTTTAACAAAATGATTTAGCTTAATTCTACACCCTTATCTACCCATCCCCACTAAACACAGTGATTGGTAATTGTAACAATAAAGTGATGCAGTGGAATCTACAATGAAAAAGAAACTAAAGTTGCACAACAAAATATTGCTGGGACCGCTTCTTTATCGAGATACTAATAGAGTCAGAACAAACAAAAACTACCATGAGTATTTCCAGCAGCAACATTTGCATTCCACAGAGTTCTTGTGTTGTGCTGTTGAGAGTCCATAATTCCCTTCATGTAGTACCACAACCTGAAGTCTCAAGGTGTGAGATCGAGGGATCGTGCAAGCCATGCAGCAGACCCATTGCGTCCAAACAATCACCTGGGATAGTATTATTCAAAATGTAATCTCACGGAATGGTCTCAATGTGCATATGCACCATTCTGAAACAATCATATGGCCAGCCGCTTTGCTAGCAGCTTGTCGTCCATTGACTAGGGAAGAACGTTCTTTAGAATGTGTTGGTAATTGCCACTTTGTAATCATGCAGGCATTTCATACAGCCTTAGTAGAATATCACTCATAACTCCCACCCAAACGTTGATGGAGAATTGATATTGTAATCGACCTCCAGGATGTCATTTGGATTAGTGCCGGCCAAAATATGTTAGTTGTGGATATTGCCAATGCAATTTCTGGTTAATCTTACTTTATCATTTACAAGTACTCTACTGATGAAGTGTGGATCTGTAGCGTGGTGTTGAATCATACACTCACAGAATGTCCTACAGTCTTCCAAATTGAGAGCTGTATTAAACTACTGTACAAGATTGTAATTGGAATGAGCACAGTAATTGGTCATTTACTGTTCTTCACATAAACATCTGTGACAGGTGGCCAATCGCCGTATACTTGAATTCAATGAGAGTTCCACAGAATGTAGAATTTCCTTTTCCAATGAAATGGTCCTTCGGCATCGCAGCCTACCAGCACTGGCCTTCACAGATTCAAAGTGACCTGTTTTCTTTAGACGATGATTCAATGCCAAAATGTCCTTGTATTTCGGTTTCGTTGGACAGCTAAACATGCTACATATGTACGAGAAGAAGCAATGGAGTTTTGTCTGTCAGAAACTCACCAAAACCTATTATGTGAGGTTGGCCAGACTGATTGTTGCGAAAGAAAGACAGCATGGTCAGTGAATGAGAGTGGTTCGAGTGAGGGTCGTGTAGAGCGGCTATGCTTGTGCAAATGTGTGTAGCATATATTATGTTGGCTCACAAAGAATGAGAGTATTAGATCATGTGAGTTACAATAAACCAGAAGTGGGATGAACAATAAATATCCATTTCTTCGTTTAAATGCCTAACGGGTTTCCCTCGTGTTTATTTGCATAAAACACCTGACGCGTTATCTAAGTGTGTGATATAATCGTAAATTTCATAAAGTTATATGTCTTGAATTTATACAGTAACTTTAACGGGTTGTGATTGCTATTAATTATTTTTGTAAATACAAATTCACATGGATGATAAGTAATAAAATAATACTTGAAAACATGGGTACGCCATGGTCGCCATCTCGCTAGCATGGAAAACTTTTACACAAAAAATATATAGCTATATATATCTTGAGTTACGAGTGTTTGAAAACAAACAAATTGTGATTAAACTTCCAATATACTTTCAAAAATTAAATCAGTCCAAACTGCAAAGCAAAACCAAAACGGTTTAGAGGAGGGAGTTATAAGCCATGAGGAGGTAGGAGCAGAACATAAGATGGAATTGGTTATGTTTATGCAGGATGTTCTGAAATTAATTTTAGGAATTAACTGCGAGCATGACCAAAATTTTGAAATGACGAGTTCCCAGTAACAGTAAATACCAGAAACAAATCCATGCATGACACTTTTTTTATTGGGAACTGACGGTTTTGTAGTGGGATTAATGAGTGTAATATCAAAATTGTATCCCGACTGCCCCTTGATAAAATTAATGGGTACTGCGAAGCATCATAAGACTTATGAGTATCGGCTTGCGCTTGTAACACTTCAGGGCCCGGGGACGTCTATAGGAACGGCCCGAATAAACAGGGGTGATTCTGGCGCCTTGTTAACTGCGTAGCGGAGCTCTTTTGCTCTTTGAGTTTCCAATAATTGAAATAACTTATACCTTTATATTTCATGCTCTTTAAAATTTTAATTAATATAACTAGGATTCAAAGGTTTAATAATGTAGTCCGTTTGTTTAGTCTGAATTCACAAAGATTATTCAGTCACTTTGTTACCCTATTAGAAGGTCTCTTTAATCTCTTTATTACTATATTAACAATTTTGATTATTACTTTTGGGTTTCTTCTAGACTAATTCAAATACATATATAATGTATTATGTTGTACCTTTCAAACGTAGTCTTCTTCAAAGACTACTAATACATTGAAATTGTGAATTAAGTCTTCAAATGTACTGCGCAAGTGCAGTCTCTGCCTTATTTATATTTTTCAACACCACTCAGTTCTCCTTGTGAGTTCATGAATTAATTATACACCTCTGTTGTCTTACTTTGAATAAATAATTATATTTTTGTTAAACTTTAAAAATTTCCTATTGTTGTTATATTAAATTCCTTATTTATTCCACCTACCCTCTTCCCGCCTGTCGTGTCCTCTAGCAGTTAAAGTTGGAGGTGGTAAATGGTTCAGCTTCCGGCATTTACTTAGACCATCCATCCTCCCTTCTCGCTCCTTGGAGACCCATTCAGTCCCTGTTCCCTGCATGAACCTATACGTAGGACAATCCTACCAAACTGAGGATTGGGCTCCCGGGTGGTGCAGGCACTTCTAGGGGGATCGTCTCGTCTCTCGTGATCAACAACACAGAAACAACACCATTGATTCGCGTGGCAATCATTCCACACATGCCCAAACCGGAAACAGTTCTTACACTGAATAGTCCGCTGGGAGACTTATACATCTTCACCTAACCATGAAGCCCGCTCAGGACAGATTTGTAGTACATCATTGCGGTATGCTCCCCGGGAGTCAACAAGACAACAAAGTTCGGCAACCGTTGCATTTCTCCGGTATTATGGTTCAATTTCCACTGGCTTTCATGAGAAAAACCATCATCACCAGTTATTCCTGGATGTCACCTGGGTTTTTCCATTTCAAGAGTCCCTTCACCACGACCCTGACCAGTTGCTCTCGTCCCAGCTCGTAGGACCAATGCTGGAGTCCCAAGATAAGCCAGAACTTCTGGAGGGTACAGTAAGCTTCCTCCAACCCACACTGGAGGTGCATTTGATCTCCAGGTTACCGGACTGCCTCTAAATTCTCGCTAACCTTGTATTGAATGGTTATCGCCTACTTGTAGTAGTCCTCTACATCACATAAGATAATAGGAGGGATTTCCCCCTTGGCTTTGAGAGCCGTTCAAGAGCCATTAGTACTGTGTTAGGGTGAGACATGGCTTACGTTACTACCCTTAGAATTTCGCAGTTTCCCATCTTTGCTCAACTCTGGATTACCCTGGACCCAGCCACCGTTGAACTCATTCTCATCGACAGAGCTAACGACTAAATGGTTAAGGTTGCCCTACGGCAGCTCCTTGGCTTTGAGAGCCTTACCCCTTCAGTGGGGTTTTACAGTCTGAAACCCCTCTAACTTAACATCGAACATCTGGCTCGGATAATCACGCGTCAACGAGAGGTTTGGTCCTTAAGAAAGTACATCAACGTCTACGAATTCACATGAGCTGTCACCACGCTCCAATTTTGTGACTTGGTTTCTTCGAGTCTAACTAGAAGTAGGCCAGGCTTTTTTTCCCTACTGACACTCTTTGGCGGGAGATAGCAGCAGTGACGTGGATTTTAGAGACCCTTACAATGACGTTTGCGTCGGTGCTGCATGCATCTGTATTTAGTGGTGAAGGACTGCTAGACTCCCCCTGGTGAAGTTTCCGTTGACACCGTTAGGTTTTCACTCATCGTACTGACAGGAACTTTCGCTTTCCCTACGGTTTTATGGGCTGTCAGCCTTGAAAAGATCCTCCAGTAATTTTTGGCCATCAACGGCATGCACACCTACGGAAGTTGGAGGGGCCCCGCTGGACTCCCCCACACCAGCATTGCTGCCAGCACTTTGTGGGGGGTTGGCACTAATTCTTAAGCCGAGGCCCAAGGAAGCCATACTGGATTCTCCGGTGGCTTTGCCAGTGGCACGCTCACCTCTGGTATTTGGAGACGCCTCACTATCTTTGACCGGGGTGGTTTAATCTGCCCTGAAGAGAGCCCAATCCTCCTTTTGGTTGCTACTTGCACCCACCTCCCCGGTAGTTGGGTATGTCTCGCTGGCCAGTGTTGATCCTGGAAAGGACCAGATCGTCACTCACCCCGAGAAGGGCAAGTGACTCTTGGTGGCAGCAGCCAGTGGCACGCTCACCTTCGATAGTTGAAGGGGCCCCATTGGCTTCATCCGCACTGGAGTTGTCAGCCTTGATAAAGGCCGATTCTTCCCTGGGTTTGCCGTTTTCACCCACCTCCCAGGTTATTTGGGAGGTGATGCTGGCAGACTTGTTGGCCCACGGAAGGACAATTTTTCTTTACAATCTGCCTATAGCGTCCCCTCGGTAGTTGAGGAGGTCATGCAACCAGGCCTAGTGGTCCCCGTCGGGACCGCAACCGCTAAAGACTCGGCCTGGATTCTTGACGGAGCACGGAGCTTTCGCTTTCTGCCAGGTATGAGATCCTTACTGACCGGAGCGGTTTTGAGTCACGCGAATGAAGAATCTTTACTTCCCCGGTCATGAAGGGCTGCCCAGGCTTCCCGATGCAGGTCGTTTCTCCACCAGCCACCAACATCTTCTTCCTAGTTGAGGCTGGTCTCATCCTGGGCCCGGGATTCTGCTTCGCCTTATTCGGCGCTCTTCTCTCGGCCTCGACCCGACTCCTTTCTTCATCCTCATTGCAGGTTCCATCGCAGGACGTAAACCAGCAGATGCTCAAGATGCTCAGAAAGCCAGAAACACGTAAGGGAGGCACTTTCACTCGTGCATAACTTGACTAGGATACCCCTATTTATATGCATCTAAATTAGTCCAAGACAAAGGAAAAATATGGAGGAAGGCGATCAAAAACGTGCTAGATCCATCCAAATTAAAGTCGCGTGGGCGCCGAGTGGTGATTACGCAGGTGCGCGCTTAAGTTGTTATAGATAATATTTGTTTTTAACTTATGCTGATCAAATGGAACCGTTTATTAGTCAAAGGCGGAAGCCTTGGGTAGAGCTGGCTAGCGGTCCCTGTGAACTGATAAGCCAACCGCAGTATCACCACCAGTAGATAATCTTTGATCCTTCTTTGGTGTTCATGTGGATTAAAAAAGATATTATCTGAGCGCTAAATGTTATTAGTTCGTCACACGATAAAACATATAATATATTATTATTTTTTGAAAAACATAATTAATTATGATTTATCATTATTATATTTGAAATGTATGTATAAAATGTATTATATGCATTAACCGTCACCCCCGAATGGCAAACGAACCCAAACACAATAGTAAACCAAAGCTGGCTCATCAGAATATCAACGAACTTACGAATAAAATTGAAATAGTGATTCATTTCCTCCATATTACAAATTCAGATTTAATTACGAGTATAATCCTAATAGAACATGGACTAAACATAGATTAAATATGGACTAAACATGGAAAACTTTAAAAAAAACTACAGAATAACTGATTATGATTTAAAACGTTTAGCTTAATAATGATCACGGTTTAAATAATCAGTACGCAAAAATTCGTTTTATTAGCACAAGCAGT
Source organism: Timema shepardi (assembly GCA_902151425.1). Taxonomy (NCBI): domain Eukaryota; kingdom Metazoa; phylum Arthropoda; class Insecta; order Phasmatodea; family Timematidae; genus Timema; species Timema shepardi. Next base: position 6,692 of record CABFVX010001726.1, read on the forward strand.
TTTCACAATATCTCACATAAAAACGTTTTTATCACTATCCTTAGAGGCGTTCACCGCCCTTGATATTTGAGCTGGACCCTGGGTTGCGTGTATCAATGCTTCTATCTTGTAACGTGACACGTTGTTAGCCAATTGTAACGTCACGCGTCGGGAGCAATTTGTAACACTCCACCTTCTTCTCTAACTATACGAGTGATATCTGATAGATACTAATAATTTCCATATACTTCAGTGTGTAGTTAGTTTATTTTCACATTAATTTAAATTTACAGTTGAGCCAGTTTTGTCAAACTTGTAATTGTACATAATATACGTTAAATAGACAGTATACCCATATATTCATACATTTAGATATGATCGCCCGAAAACATGTCTACTCCATTAGACATCAAGTGGGGGAGTAGAAGTGCTTCTACAAGCCTAGCGTCTTTCTTAGCTGAGGACTGTGAACCCCGTAGTTTCTTACTCTTGAACCCAGATCACTACTTGATTTCTTTCCATCGACCAATGGGGTTATTTTCTATGAGCGCGAAAACTAAAATGGACACAACTTTACTCTGCACCTGCTATTAATTACTGCGTAATACAAACCGGAAATAAACCATGCTTCTGACACGTACAGCTAAACGAAAGAAAAAAAAGAAACATGGCCGTAGTTTAGAAAAGATTAATTTAATTTAAATTAACTGAAAAGAAGAAATATGAAAATATTTACTCTAAAATATGATCTCAAATATTAATAAAGACAGGAAAATCGATATCATTACAATCTTTACCTCAGGAATAAACTGCCCAAGTTTGTTGAAATGTTTTAGGTACACGCTGTATATATAGTAAATAACAATCGTAAATTTTAATCTTCTCTACAAAGTAATCCCACTCAATTTACCTTGTCCAGTTCTTACATTATTTTACCCATTTATATCTCATGAAAATAATATAAACTATAATTATATTTTTGGAAATACATAATAATCAACTAGAACTACCGCGTGACGATTGTTAGTTTGATGGTAATAGCAAACGTTCTAGCTGACCTTGAAAAGAGCTCAGTCAGAGCGAAGAAGTTCTTCAGATGTTGGCATGGCGGTAATTTGAGCGACTGCCACCAGTACCGCTAGTAGGACTAATACGATCTTTATACTTGCTGTTGTTCACCCCTGCTGCAAATAAACGTTATTATTAATTAGAGTTTCTTATTATGAAAAATGTGCTGGCTTAATGTATCATCTGGGAAAAGTCAACCTGCTACTCAGGTTGAAACATGTGTATCTGTGGGCCATTTTTTGTTTGGCAATTAGTTCATGCATGGCCGAAAAGTGTATAATGAAATAATCATATCTCTCTCTCCATCTCTCTGTTTTCTCTATATATACATATATATATTAGTTTACAGTTCATAGGAAAATTAACGGCCAAATTGCACATACAGCTTGTTTGAAACTAAAGTAATACAAAATACCTGTACACTTATATCCGGAAAACTGTGCTTGTTCAAAGATTCGGCGTACACCGGGAGAGCAAAGCTGTGCAAGCATGCGTGTACAATAGGTCGAATAGGAGTATTGCACATGTAATAATGGCAAGCACTCTCAGTGACGTAGGATCGTTAAAAAGACCCTCAGAACGTATTCTCACTCCGTGCTCCAAGATGTCGAGGTGTGGAATGCCACACGCCTTGTCTCTATGCAACCTGCTGTACACGCGAGTTTGAATAGCTATGTTCTCCCGGCGCTGTATGCCGACATTTTGAACACAATTAGATGAGATGGTATTAGTATAGTTTTCTGGATGCTAGTGTATAGAGATGTTGTACTATTTTTAGTTCAAACAAGTATATGTGCAGTTTTGGTGATGAGTTTCCGAATATCTTGTCATTATATATCATAATAGCTACAAGAAAGGATTCGATATACTTAAAGCGGGTCACGCGACTGATTTGACCTAAGTTTGATTTGAAAACTTAGCTTGTATGACATATAAAGTTGCAAGGCAAACGAGTGCACATTTAACATCTCGATTATAATATTAAGATTTGGTTCATACTAGGTCATGATCTCATGATTTACAAATTAACAATAATAAACCTTTTGGTGAAATTGTAATTAATTTGTCAAAAAAATATAAGGCAGTATGCTGAAACGTCTAATCTATATGGTGAACGGAATATGTCCTGTAGAGTGTAGGGACTACATAGGTTAGTGTGTACTGACTAAAGCCAAAATTAATTAATTGGTTTTTTGAACAAATTCTTTCAGAAAGAGTCAAAATTCATGGAAATATAAATATTAAAATATTTACTTAATTATTTCCTTTCTAAGCTTGAACCCACTTATTTCGTTCTTCCTTCTATGACACAGAAAGAAAGTTGTAAAATATTATGTATTCTTAATGTGTTTATATTGATTTGAATATCCTAAAATATAACTTTTATTTCCTACTTTGACGCTCTTTACTTGAGTCTGAATCGAAAGACGAAAGTAATATAATAAACCAAAGTTTAAACTTGTTTGAAACATCAATAAACAACACTTTTCTTTGAATTTCAGCAATTACTTTTGTGTTGTGTCTACCGCTAACAGTGCGGTAAATACCGACGCAGGATGCCTATACACAGGGGCGTCGTACTAAATGTTTGAGGGGCGAGGTAGGCGAGGTGGAGACGGTGACTTTTCCAACCATAGGCATTTTGAAACGAAAAACAAACCCCAGTGACTAGGTGACAAGGGCAACGTTTAGAAAACCGGGGATCTGGGGCATTATTAGTGATGTATTTTTAAAGTTACAAGTGTTATTTGCTTTGACATTCACTATTATCGCATGTAGGAAAACTAACAAGTTTCGACTCGTAAAAACTTAAGGTTTTTTCAAATGATTCGCTTAAAACTGTACCTATAACTTTCTTATGGCTACTAGTATCTGTTCGGTTAGTAGAAGTAACCTTAAAACTAGTAGTCAGTAACAATGGTGCTACTAGCCAACGCGATTAACTAAGCTATCTATGTAATCTACTACAAAAGGGGTACTTAATAAGAGAAGGGTTTGGCAGTTGGGTAATTTAAAGTGTGTGTACAAGTCTGTGCTAAATAACTTTCACAATCGAAAGTAATGTGGTATAAAGTAGTTATAGGATTTCCCAACTCAAGATCTCAACCCTCCACAATATTCTACTCGAATTTGACCTAGAATCTAGACTGTATTTATATACGCGAAGATAAGCTAAGAAATCTTAAATGATCCTCCGAAGTCCAAAGTTAAGGGATTTAGAGTTCTCCACCTTTGACGAGAGTTTGCTCTACGGTTACGACCCGGAGACCAAACAACAATATTCGCAGTGGAAGAGCCCCAGATCTCCAAGACCGAAGACCGTTTGTGCTCGTGGAAGATCACCCTAACCTCTCTCCGTCTTTCAATGACGTTCTGCAGTTTCTGAAGCACGAACGCCCCCAAAGCACACCGAACGGTTCGTAGTCTCATTGCCGTGAGCCTGCTGCATCATTTGGTTTTTTTTGAGTAAGACGCAGAATTTGATGTTGACTCAATGCTCGAGTTTGCGCTCCATAATACAGTATATTCGCAAATGCGAGCACGTCATCAAATAAACGTGTGTAACAGTCACTGGTCTACACAGCATGATACCATTTGTTCTACTGGCAGATCAAGGTCACGTGCCCTATGCTCCACGCTGTTTTCATTTGACAGAACTACAGTAGCCCCATGGCTTCTTTGGTGCTGACCGACAGCTTTAAATAGTTACCAGACCAAATTACGTATCCCTACGCCGAATTAGATGATCTGCAAAAACATGTGTTTAGCAGCTGTCACTTATGACGGTCAAAATGTATGTATATACCTAAATGTTGACTGTCAGATGTCAGCTATGAGCTGTCAGTCAGCACCAAAGAAGCCATGGGGCTACTGTAGTTTTGAAACCTTTTGATACCCCCTCGTACTAAAGAGTATAGGTGGTAATTTTCCGCTACTCTCCACACTGAATTTCTATGCGCGAGTGAATAAGAACCTACCAATTTAGCCGAAGAAGTTTTTTTCCACATAACTTCCAGGTTTTTTTACAAGCCACATTCAACATGAAACCGACGGCCAAAGGAAATTGTGCTACGGATTTTATCGCTCAAGAAATACCCGTCAACTTTGGCTGGATTTGAACTCGCAAACATCGGGTCGTAAGGCGAATACTTTACCTCAAGACAATCTAAAAAGAGAAAATAGTAATATCAATATTGACAGCAACAAAATATCATGTTTGTATTTCTAAAGTTTCTTCCTACCAGAATCTTACTATAGGTATTGTCTTAGGTTAAGTTAGTTTGTTAGTCAAACCCTGTTGTATTTGATAGTAGTGTGCGTTAAATATTAGAATTAAAAAGTGTGTAAATATTTAGATTGTTTAGGAAAGACCTTGGAAGGTTGGCCGGGCAACGTGCGCGTCTTTCACGAGGCAGTGTCCGCTCGATAAGGTACAGTCCAAACAAGGATGTCGTTCACACACCACCATGCCAGTCACTATTGTTACAGTTCAGTTCTGCTTGTGATTTCTCTTAATTCTATCATTTTATGAGAGCAGTTATCTCATCTTAAACATGTATCAACACCGTATCAACCTCTGAGAATTGTCTTGTAGAGTGTTTTAACTTTATACCCTTAAAAACTTTATTTGTTCGCACTTAGAAACTTGTAAAGTGAGTTGGTCATACTGATTTATTCACGTGTTTTGTAACGTGACGCGAAATTGAAAGTCAAGTAAAATAACATTTGTGACGGCGCATATTGCCAAACATTATTTGTATTTAAATTTTACATTCTTTTACCTGGATAAGTGATAATCTTTTGTAATTAAATCGTGTAGCTTTATTTAAATATCATTTTCTACTTGAATTTATTCGTAAGTAGACATTTGAAAGCTATAATAGAAAAGTAAATTTGATCCACAAGTGTCATGAGTTTATAGTATTACAACTTGCATTTAAATTAAATTGTAGGATAGATTATAGTTCATTTTTAAAGAAAATACGGCTCTAGTGACATGAAAGGGTTCTAACAGATCTATTGGGTTAGATAGGATGATAGTTTGTAGGCCTCTAGATTATAGTAGCTATAAACACTTTTAAATAATTTATTATGGGCTCTAAGAAAATAACATTTAATTATCAACTGTTATTTTGTAAATTGTTATTGAATTAAACCCCATTATAAACTTGTTAAATTGTGCTAAAAATGATCATCCTTGGTTAAAGAGCCATTTCTGAAACTGAACAAAAAGTAGTATAATACACAGTAGGCCTACTTTATTTGGGCTTGATAAGGGTACGGTATTAAATAGTCTAGTGTGTCTTTTTATATAAAACTGTAAAAATAGCGCTAAAACAAAATACGTTAATTTCTAATATACATAGGGCCTATTTCAAAACATTCATTTTATACACTCCGAATTGATAGTAAGAGTTGGTGCTATAAAAACATTTATTAGGCTTCTTCCAAATTCTCATCATTTATACTATGTTACATTATCGAAACCTGCTACACTGTTATTTGTTCACAGCAATACTCTAGGGCTGTATCTGAATAGTCTACTTATGCAGCGTCGCCTTGACTCATGCCCTTGATAGCGGCATTAGCAATCACATGACCAAATGTAGAGCTGTCCGAATAGTCGTGAACGATACCTATGCAGTTTTCTCTAGGTCTTGGTCACCATGGATATGAAGGCTACCAGCCGTGCGCTGTTCTCGCAGCGTCGGTTACGGTGTTTGACTGGCAATTGTTTAAGTACTATCATTTCATCTGTTAGAGCACTGACTTACGCTTTCCGCCATTTAAAATAAGATCGTTGCCATTCGAATAGTTTGATGCAGTCTTCGCTATGAACATCGCGAGAAGTGTAAAATCATCAAGTCTACATCAAGTCTAAAACAAGGGCCTGACTAGGGAGCTTTAGACTATTCAGATACAGCCTTGGATGCCAATTATTGTTTGTGCTTCTTCCACGATTAAAATGATTATTTCTTATTTGTGTTTAGGCCAGTACCTTAGGTACTTGAAATCCTTTATTAATCAGCTCTGATTAATTAATTAACGCCAACCAGACCATACTTTCAAGGCCTTCCAACTTCATTGGCTGAATGGTCTAAGGCGCTACTCTTGCATTATAGGCCTATTAGACAGCTGAAGACGGCGAAATAGGGGTTAGATACCTCTCGGGTGTACTGAGGGTAGTTTTTACCTAAATTGTTTTCCACTCTTCCCCCATAAAATGTGGTTACAATTCCTCATAATTAAACTTTTCCTAAGCCCTAACACATTAGTGTAATTAGTACATCTGTATCCCGAATGGGTAGTAAGACTCGGTGCTATAATGAAATTAAAATAAATCCTAATAGCTACAAAAGTAATACGGAAACTAAAATCAAAACTAAGCCGAAGGTAACACTGAAAAAATGAAGGACAATAAACTTGTTCAAGAAGACCAGAGAAATGTTGAGTAAAAATGTATGACGTTTACTACTCAAGCGACCCCTAAATGGACTAATCCAGTTCTGAACACAAAAAGCTCTTTAATAGTATTGAGATAGGTGAAGTGCGCAAATTGCTCAAGTCCAGCTCACTTAGGTTCTACAATACAATATATTTTGTCTTTGAATTTACTATATTTAACTCTCACTTTCTGAAATGACTGATTCTATTGGTGCACAAATCAAACTAACCTAACTCTAGAACAGACATACCACTCATGCACCCAACCATTAATTAATCTTTGTATAAGACCCAATTTTACCACCAATTCATGTTTCAGCCTTGTTGGGGGTTGAACTTGTGACCTATAGCTCAGTAGGCAGACACACTTAAACCGAAATAAGGTGCGAGACCACAGGAACTAAACCTATTCATTCCAATTCCCTCTCACTAACCACCATGTACTAGATCTGGGACGATGCTGCCAAGACTAGTAGACTGATAGTTCCTATCCTTTAAGAGTGTTCATCATAGCAGGCCCAACTCAGCTCCCGGCTTGCGGGAGGTATGGGAGTAAAAGTGCCGAGAAAAGACTGAGATTTGCCAGAAATGTGTTCAGTGAATTCATATTTGAATGATTACTCAGAATTTTCCATGGTGACGATGGGGGACAAAGAGACAAAGATTTTTGTTAATAACTACAATATGTCCCTATTATGACAGAATGAACATTTTTGCACAGTGCTTATCTTTAAAGCTGTTCTAAAACGGTAAAAAATGTTCGTTTTAATCTAGTTTTCATCCAGATCTCATTTAATATTTCAACAATGTTCAGTATTAGAGACTTCTATTAACTATTTATCTCCCTCAATGTTTGGTCAGAAATGATCCTCGTGCAATAGTGTTGGTGCAAATGTACAATTTCCTGCCAACTGCATCACAGAGTTGATTGGCGTGTAATTCACGCTCTTAATGTTTTATATTTGGTCCCCACATTGGTTATCCACACATTTACGTAAATATTGTTGTGGAAGTCTGTACATAGAAGAATTGTACCCACATTTGTGTGGGGGAAGAGGAAAACTGTCCTCAGTACACCCGACCGGGATCCAAACCCTAATCACCCTGTCATTGGCACTCCAGTGGATTGCAAGAATGACGCCTTGAGCCCTGAAGCGAGACAGGAGTGGTGATCCTAGCATGAGTCAACATCCCCTTGTCTGTATAGACACATGTTCATGAGATGAGATTTATAGTTCAAATGAATGTGAGTCGTACATCTACCATTTCCCTCCCACAATACACTGCTTGTTAAAGTATACTCTTCTTTGATTCTTTTCTTTTTTTGTGTGTGCACTGCCTCATTGCTTCAGTGTACACCTATTTTAGCTTTTTGGACTATCCACATATTTACACTAAATTGGGTAAAGATTAGGAAAGTAGAAGTTAGGTGGAAATGTACTCACATTTGTATGGAGGAAGGGAAACCATTTAGGAAAAATTATCCTATGTACACCCAACTGGTACTCTAACCTCGACAACTGACGTTGGCTGGGTAGCTTATAAAGGATGTAACTTCTTATCATTTAATCAAAGAGGAGGTTCTGGTCAACCATATCACTATATAATACCAGATATTTAGGAGGTCCAACTTTTGGTGAACAACACATCCCAACTCTGGTATTACAAACTTAATATTCATTTGGTCTTCAATAAACGCTCAAATGGGTCTTTAACAGGATGTTGGAGTCATGTAAAGACGTCCTCAGAGTGAATCGGAACTTTAAATCACTTTGAGGCCAAGGTACAAGGGACAATTGTGGCTCATCAGGGCTCCCAGGGGTGATTTGCTCTTCATTTGCAACTATATTAAGTGTTGTTGGTTTTTGTGTGCTCATTGACAAAGTAGTTGTGCCTGAGACCAGTGTCGGTTGGTTTCTGGAAACTGTTCTGAGAGGGGAAGTGCCGGCACACATTTTGTGTGCTCTTTCAGTCCAGTGAATATTCTTCATTCAAACAGGGGAAACGAGATAGTCTTTCAGGCTTATCCTCATCTCTCATTTTCTCAACACCTGGGCTGATGGGTATCCGGTCTAAATGTCAAATTAATTTAGTCTGTTTTGCCGGTGACATACAGGTCAAGGTTTGAAATTTTACCCACTGTACTAAGGGTGGTTTCTCTCGAATAGTTACCCTCCTCCTCCATTCAAATGCAGGAACATTTAATTTAAATTCTACCTTCTTCATTCCTTGCACATCATTGTAACGTGGATGAGTTGTGGGAGGCAGTGAAAAAAATTGGAAAACCCTGTTACTAGGTATGTGGCTTGTGACTTTATGGTAATTTTTTTTTAAAAAAGCTTATATAGGCCTAGATCTATTAAATTTCATAATGATATGTTCTTTATTTAATATCAGTTTTAAAAAAACTTCTCTTTCAATTACCATTCAAGCTCCCTTCAAATCACTTTTACATAGAGGCATCTATTGTCCAACATTTTATATTGGCTCCGTCATTTACTTATACCCCGAACATTTATCAGACATCGAGGATAAAACTTTGTTAAGGATATTCTCCACAAAAAAAATATTTCACCAGCTGCAACTGGCTTCAAATATTGTTTCCGAACCAACTTCTGAGAAGCCCTCAAATATTCCTAGGTTAGTCTTCCATACAGTTCAAAAGCAAGTGGAATAGTTTTAAATAAAGTTCACTTTAAAGGAGGGTAGTTCCAGCCATTGATAATAACATATCCTGTATAAACCCCTAGAGATAATTCAAACATTAGTTTATTTGGGAATGAATGGTCGTGTGTGTTTGATCCATGGTACTGAAACGTCCTCTGAGGTATTAATTGTGTTATGTTTCAAGTTTACCAACTTGTGATTATATTGGTCGCAGGTCTTGTGCCATGGAGGAAACAGACACCAGTACGACGACAAAGGTTTCTGACTCTGCATACTCCAACAGCTGTAACAGCAAGTCTCAAAGAAGGTAACTAATTAGTTCTATGCTCTTCTTTGATCAAACATCTTGACTAACTATTCAACTTAACCAATGTGTCTAGTCTATAACATATAATTTTACTGAGATTTTGTCCGTTACAACAGTTGAACATGACTGTTAACTATGGTACAGGAGTGGGGATCCTTTCGGCGATGGAAAGCTACACGTCATTTCACTGATTTCTCTTAAGGCCGCACACTTAATGTACCAGTACAGTGTATTTTACCAAAATGTGGTAGTGTCAAACCATGGATAGATTGATAAGTGTGGTTAATTTTCTAACATTATGTTTCTAAAATAACAATATTGTCATAATCAACTGTTTACAGCCTATGACTGGGCCGGTTTAGTAAAATGCCTCCTCTATCTTTCTCTTTCCTTCCACCATTCTTTCTCCTTTATTAGATTCCATTATTCTCCTCTCACTTGCATGCATTCTTTGATCTCCTCCCAGCTTTATCTTGGTCTCCCTTGCGGTCTTTTTCATACATACTTCATTTCCAAAATTTTCTTTGGCATCCTCTCTTTTTTCCACCCTAATTACATGCCCATACCATCTCAGTCTTGCTTTCTCTACTCTCTCATGAAGCTAAATAATTGATCAAATTTGTGAAAATGCTGCACCAAACACTTCAAAAGCCCACAGGTTCCCCGTTCTTGGTTTTATAGAAATAAAATTGCTAATCTTGACAAACGGAATTCTAAATATAATGTAGGGGATGTGGTATGATTGTGATGGTGAATACACTATGTTGTTGTGTTTGCAGCAGTGAGAGCTCCAAGTCGCGGCTTAGCAACTCGAGTGGCAGCAGTGGCTACGGCGATAACCCATCTACCCTCAGCAGTCGGTGAGTGACTGCTTTTAATAGTCGTAGCCAGAATTGGGTGATTAAAATTGTGTTTGCTTCAAACACTGCCAGAATCCAATCATGGATGTTTTGTTGTTGTAAATGCCCTCTATTAAAAGACAACTTATTTTTTTATTATATATACAATTTAAGCAGCCTACTTTCATTTATCCCATAATTAAATTTATGCAGTGAAATTTCATTGTGTTTCTTTTAGTGTATCAAAAGTAAGTTTTTTTTTAAAAAAACCAAACTTTTACTTTTTAAATTCACAATTTAAAAAAAGGTAAGTTTTATTTTGTAAACCACACATATTACAGCGTGTCCAGCGACCTGGAAAACTTGGAAAAGTCAGGACATTTTAAAATATAGTTTGGCTGGGCACACTGTATTATTAACTCGCAACTTAACCAATAATCAACAAATGTTCTACTCAGGTACCTGACACTTTTATTGCATCATCCGATAAATTTTAAACCATTTTAATTCACAATAGATTTAAATAAATATTTGGAATGGGTGACCACCATTCACGAATATTCTTTTAAATATTTGTTGGAATGGTCATTGGGATATAGACATCAAAATTGGGATCTGTGAAATACATTGCCAATTCTTTACCACTAAACTATCCAGGCTCATCTTGCGTCCAAAGGCATAGTCTGTGATGGACGTGCTGAGACTATAAAGTCAATTTGAGCCAAGTATGTAGTATTCATCTTAAAGGGAACCTCTTATTTGTCCACACCCCCAAGGAAACCTTGAAGCCAAGAGATCTCTAATGAATCTCCCAGGCAGTTTTTTTTCCTCTTCTCTCTGTCACCCACACCATTTCTTCAGCCCTTAGTAGCGAAGTGTGTTTGCTTGGTTGGCAGCAATGATGTTACTTCTCAAGATCCAGAAATGAAGTGTATCAAGAAGAAGGAACACAAGAAGAAGAAACATAAAGGTGGTGGATGTAATGCGTCTGAACAGGAGACGATAATTAGTAGCGAGTACAGTTGCAGCTCTCACAAAGTCTTGGGGACATCCAGAGAGGGGCCAAACTGTCCTGACTCTGACCATCATCCAGGTCACCGCACAGGGGTGGCTCCGAGCTCAGGTGATTTATATTACAGTCATGGAAGCTACCAATAGGGTGAAAGTTGGGGATTGTTTTTATAAGAAACTTGGAAAATACCAGGGAATTTAATAAAAAATAAGGAAAAATTAGTGAATCTTAAATGCGTGGTTAAAATTACATTAATCTCTCACCTAGACATTAAAACAAAATTGAGAGATTTTGTTTCTTGTATGCTAACAAAATTATTTTATCTAGATATGGTGTTTAAATATAAGTTGGCTCTTTATTCCATTATACCACATTTACCCAATGCCACAAATAATACCTTATTATTTATTACCTTATTATAGAAATGTTGATGTGTATTATCTGCAAGCATTCCGCCCCCCC
>CABFVX010001726.1:18476-77679 GCA_902151425.1 Timema shepardi
CCCCGCCTCCCCAAAGTGAGTAGCTGAATGGTCTAAGGCATCATTTTTGTGATATACTGGCCTACTGAAGACAAACCGACCGAGGTTTAAATTCTGGTCGAATCTACTTAAGGTGATTTTTCTAAATGGTTTCCAACTCTATTACCACCAAAAAAAAAAGCCTTCCTCATCCCTAACCTATTAGAGTAAATATCACATATGTGTAAAACCTAAACAGGTAGTAAGCCGTGGTGATTAAAAAAAGTGATTGATATAATAAATGGGAAAATGCTAATTCAACAAGGAAACAAGATAAGTCATAAGAAATTGAAAATAGTTTTCTGTATAAGTGAAGGAATGGTATAACACAAGTTTTGTAGCCACCCTGACACTACCTCATACCTGATGTGAGAACCTTTTTATGCTCTACATTAGGGGTCTGCGAGCTTGGGGTTTTTCATTCGAGTCGAGTATTTCTGAAAGCTCCCGAGTTCGAGTATATTAATGATTTTAAAATGTTAAAGTATATTAAAAAAGATGTTCTTAAAATATGAATGACATTCATTTTTATAAAGAGTAAATGCTTTTGAAAAAAAAAAAAATTAAACAATGGAAATATTGGTTTTTAAATTAGAAATATCACTTATAAAACACATTTTAAAAATAGGAACAACACTCAAATAAAAATCTAATAGAAAATTATTAACATGGTTTCACACTCATGTCTTTAAGGACATTAAAATCACACCAACAATAATTATAAAAAAAGCTAATAAAATTGGTAATTGCATAATTGCTTGGAAATGATAACAAGACAGTGTATGGACACTGTACAGTGGTGTAAAGTAAGTGATAGTGAAGGAAGCCAATCTGAAAGAATAGTAAAGTTAGGCCTAAATAATAACAAACACACTTCTCTCTTCATGTCTTTTTAAACTTTTACACTTCACACTTCTTCAACCTTCCACAGTTGCACATTCATTTTAATTTTCGAGAATATTACTTTTTCATTAATGTGTCTTCATATGAAAAATAAATATTTCCGAAAATTCAAAACAATGTGCAACTGGAAATTTGAAAAAGTGGGATGTGTAAAAGTGTAGAAAGAAAATAGAGAAGTTGTTTGTTTATCTCCAGGCCTAACCTAACTATCCTTTCAGGTTGGCTTCCTTCACTATCACTTTACAGTATTGTAAAGTGTTTCAACACTGTCATGATAAAAAGTTAGTAAATTGACATTTTATAAGCTAATATTTCTCAAAATATACTTCAATTACTCAATTTATCCTATAAGAAAATGTAAGAGTCATAAACAGAGAAATTTGAAGTGTTTCGTATTTCGTTTATTATTCCTTAGTGTAATTGTATATTATCACGTCTTCGGTTCCATTTATATTCCTTTATGCGCGTTGTATGGGCTCTCGTTAGATATTATTTTATTGAGAAATTTACTTCAATTCAACTTTTAATGCCTATAAAAGTTATTACTATTATTATTATTATTATTATTATTATCATCACCGCGTCTTACTACCCGTTCGGGTTATACGCACTTGCGCTAATGTGTAATGAGGGTGATTGTGAGATGAAATGGAGGACCTACAGTTTAACGTGGAATCCGAACCACGGTGGAGGCCTGGCATTCCCCACATTCACAAGATGTCTTGTCAGAGGTGAAGGAAGGGTTTGGTAATCAGATAAATCTGTGCCGGGACCGAGGATTGAACCCCGGCCGCCAGCACAGAAGTCTGACACCTTACCCCTAGACAACCCGGTTACCAAAAGATGTGCCTATAAAAGTTGATGCTGATACTTTAAAATTAAAAATAATATGACTAAAATAATATTTATAGCAAACAATATGAAATATTAAATACATTTTTAACATAAATAAGTTTGGTAAAATATGTATGCAAAAAATAAGATCAACATTGATTTTGAACAGGTTAACCAATATAATTCTATAACTAAAGAGTTACCAAACTAGAGCTAGTTTTGTAGCTAAATGCATTAATTAATACGAGTTTTAAATATTTTAAGTTTGAAAACATTTAGTATAATAATATATTCTTGATATTTAATTTAACATAAATTATTATTTTAGAAAGAGACCTGGTTAAAATAGTAAAAAGAATCATTCAATCATTTGGTAATCTTAGCTATTTCTATTTTCATTGCTTTGTCATGGCAACACAAGTAAACAACTTCAATCAAGTATAATTCAAAATGGACGACAATATTGAATAAATTTACCTTTCTACAGTCATTTTAAAGCTCTATTATATTATTAATTTGAAAATTGAAATTATTTTTTAACAATTTGTTAAGCACCCGAATGATTTATAAGTGAAAATGCCGATATTATCTCAAATAGACTATGCTTACTATTGCATTTTAAAAATTGATTATTAAGTACATCAATTGGAATCTCGAAAATGATGAGCTTACAAAACTTTCGATCTCGAGCTTAAGCGACGAGCTCGGAATACGAGTACTCGTAGAGTCCTATTCTACATCACTAATCTCACTCTAAATTTACTGGAGGGAGAAATTTTTCAGTCACTGTTCTGTTGATCACATTCTGCAAAATGTTAGGTTTATTATTATTAATATAGATATATTACTCATCATCTTCAACTGTTTCCAGCCTGTGGCCGGGTCACTTGAGTAAAATGCCTCCATCTTTCTATATCCTTCCACCACTCTTCCTCCTTTAATTTCTTCCATTATTCTTCTCTCACTTGACCACTTTTTGTTATCTGCCCCTTCCGTTTCTTTTTTGGTCTCACCTGCCTCAGTGGCGTAGTTGGCTAATGCGCGTGTCGTGTTGAGATCAACTGCTGAGGACGGGGAGATTGAGGTTCTAATCTCGGTCGGGTGAACTGGGGGGTTTCCTAAATGGTTTTCCAATCTTCCTCCATGCAAATGCGGGTTCACTTCCTCTAATTCAACCTTCTCAATTCCTAATCCATTCGAGTAATTAGTACTTAAATCGTTTAACCTGAACGAGTAGTAAGACGCGGTGCTGAAAATTTTTGGTCTCCCCTCCGTTCTTTTTCCCACATACTTCATTTCCAACACTTTCTTCGGCATTCTCTCTTTTTCAATCCTCATTACATGTCCATAATGGAAATGGGCAGATAGAATACTAACACTTTCTTAATCTTCTTACTAGATATTTAAAGCATATTCTCTTATTTTTAAAGAACAAACTTGCAGCACTAGGTATAGTAAAATAGTACCATAGATCTTCACTAATTCACAAATATATACCTGGGGTTTTTCAACCTTAATTTAGGTCAAGCAATAATTGAGATGGCTTTTATTTAGTTCCTGAATGTTTGATTTGGTGAAGTTTGATAAACATTGCATGGGTTAGTTAACTTTTAACCACTGGCTACTCGTGACAAGGCATGCTTGATGGGATTGTTACTGGTAAATTGTCCCCTCCCCCTGACTATCCATTTGAGCCACAACACACGCAATAAGGTAGTGTCAGTCTGTGCCTGTAACCCAAATGGGTACCAACAAGCGGCTTCAAAAAGGTAATGGGTATATGTTTTTTCATTTGCTTTAAAGGGCAAGATTGGCTGGTCTAGGCTATCGTCATTTAATCATTCTAATGGAGAGTTATGAGAAAGTTAGAATCAAGATTAAATGTAATTACATTTGTGGGAATGGGAAACATTTTAGGGAAAACTATTAGATCTCAGTGTTTAGTCTGTATTCCCAATGGTGTGAATAAATTCTATACTAAATGGGCGAGAGGGGGGGATTCTAATACAGGTTCATAAAATCTAGCTTGCATTGGAAAACCCACTAACTAAACTCGGACAATTTGGATGGAATGATTTTGTTACTGTTTCTTGCAGATATTCACAAGACAGATCAAAGGCCCAGTGTTGATCCAGCGAGTGTGGAAAAAACACCACAGAATCAGGTCACGAGGCAGGTACAAGAACTGCTTACTCCAAGTCAGGTAAGGTGGAACTTGCTTCATTATTTCTAACAGTTGTGTGAAAGTCACTTTTCAAATGCGAAGTTGAAATAATGTAAATAAAACTATATAATTTTTACTACCAATCATTGAAAGGAGGATAAAAAGGCAAGCCCTATAAATTGTAGGTTTAATAAAACCTTGTTAGTGTTAAGTGATAAAGAACACCAACCTTCTTTCAATATTCAGTTTAAAAAGCTGTTTGGTGACATTTTTCCATTTTTATTTTATAGTTATAAATGCAGCTAGTTGCAGTTAAAATCCAAACTCATGATTTTTAAATATACTAATTATAAAATTAATAATTGCCTAATAGCTTAGAAATTAGGGCTCTGCGAGTACTCAGATTTCAAGCTTCGAGTCGAGCTCTTCCATAAAGCTCAAGATCGAGATCGAAAGTCGACTCGAACTCCAGAGCTTTTAGAAATACTCGACTCTAGTTCGAATCAAATGAAAACACACAAGTTTGCAAACCCCAATTGGAAATATATTTAAAACAGTGTAATTTGGAATAGAGCACTAGGCTAAATCATGGTTTAGATTAAGAGGGATAACCAACACTTACCTTGGTGATACTGGAGTAGAAATTGTTTAGATATAACACTAAAAAACACACAAACACATTTTTAAGGACAAGCTTTCACTGTCACAGAAAGCTTCATCAGGTCAGGAGAGTAGACTGATGCTTTTGGTTGAACTGTAAGGTTGACTGTCCACAGCTGACTGTTTTTCAGTTATGATATCACTGTAAAGATGGCAGCGCTATGAATAAATAGATAGATAGAAAAACTAAAAATTGTGTTATATACTGTATTATTATTATTATTGTGACATCGAATGTAATAATAATAAGAAGTGTGCTGGTAGGAAGGAGAGGAATTACCTAAGGTTGAGGTTAGGGGCTTGTCTGGATTTGATAATATATTGATGGGCCAGTTCCCATATACTTAGTTGTGAAGGGTTGCATACTTCTTTGTTCAGGGATTTGACCACCTTTGTTGTGTAACAGTGATGAAAGTCCAGATTATGGGTTTCGGCATGTGATGCTACAGGCTTCTCTTTATTTTTCATTTTTGTGTCATGTCGATGATGCTTCATTCTCTTTCTTAGTGTTTCTGTTATTGGACCAATGTACTGTGCTTGACACTGATTGCATTCCAGTTGGTAGATGAGGTTTTCAGAATCACAAGTATGGTGGCCTTTTATAGGAATAATTTATTTTAGTTATGTTGCTGGAGAATGAATTTGTTGGTTTAGGTATAGTGCAGGTTTTGCAGGCGGTGCAGTTGCAGGGAAATGAACCTGATATTTGTTTGGCTTTGGGTTGAATAGGGGGGTCCGGCAGTTTGGGTTTTACAAGTGAGTTGTGTAGACTGGCTGGTTGTTTATAGGTTACTTTTGGAGGCTCCTTGAAGTTATATTGTGTAGTGGTGGAGGATTGCAGTATGGGGAAACCTGTTTTCAAGAGATGGTTGAGTTAGTGGAGTCCAGGGTGGTATGTAGTGACCAGAGGGATGATGTTGTTTGTTCCTGTTGATGTTGTGGGCCCGCTATTTTGAGCTCTGTCTATCTGACTACACACCAGTGCTTTGGGGTAGCCTCTATTCATAGAATCATGTTGCAGTTTTTTATTGTATTGTAAAAGGTCTTTGTGATCGGAGAAAAACAACTGTGCGTACCTCTATAGTAGTGGAACATAAGTGAGAGGGAAGGAATCCAATCTGAAAGGTTAGTTGGCTTGGTCTTTGATAGGAAATAAATAAACTTATCTCTTCATTTCTTGAAACAGTCAACCCACTTCCATCTTCTTATCACATTCACAGTTACTAATTATTTTATATTTTCAGAAGCAAACTTGAATCAAATATATGAGATATTCTTGAAGCTGAGTCAAAGTTTCAATATTTTTGGTTAGTTGTTTTATGCTTCGTAACAATATTATTCTTTATTTACTTACTTAAATGTATCAATTAAAATTACTTAGAATTTTTTCATTGAAAATGGTTTGTAATATTTCATTCTAATTTGATAACCCAAACTATTATTACAAAGCACAATTCTATTGCTTCAGATTATTTCATAAGAGCATTAATTTTTAATACACATAATATTTAAAAAAGGTGACAAATAAACATAAATGGAATATTTTATCCGACAATATTTTTTATTGGTGAAGCTGGTATTTTTATCAAAGTGAAGCAGTTGCAAAAATATTTTTTTGAAGCCAAGTCAAGGTTTTGAACCTTTGCACCCCCCGAGTTATCAATATAAGTAATATAATAACTAGAAAAATGTTTTGTTTGATCTTAATAAGTCCATTTTTTTATTTGTTGTCATGGACATTTATAAGACTTTCATTCGCTCTGTCTGTCTAGCTTACCACCGACACTTGGTGAGAGTTTGGAACTATCGTATATAGTTTACAAGATGCATGTAATCATGTACTTTTTTAATGAAGAGGTGGGAGGTGTAGGTTTGCTATACCATAGCCTAGAAATGGGTACATGACTGGCGAGGCTTGTGAATGACTCATTTATCTCTGTGAGGAAAATCTCTTTTCGTTTTATGGAGTAATTGCGTTATAGTTGGAAGAAGGTATAGGAAAGGTTGATAAAAACATATAAAAGGGACAAACACAATATAGCTTTTACAATGGAAAGAAGAACACAGTTCACACTTTACATTAGTGCTATTGGACAAAGAGGCAATGGTTGCCTCTTAAAGAAAATTGATCCTTACCTCCCAATCCCCTGACCTAGGTTTCAATCTATTGGAACTCGTCAGGGAGGAGTGTGAAATGCGTAACACAACTTCCTAAAAGAGGGGGGAAAAAACTCATTTATAAGCTTTGTTCAACAAACCATTGATAAAAATTGTCTGGTCTTGTTTTTCAGTGCCCCCCCTCCAATACCTACAGCTGTGTGGAGACTTGCGTTAACAAGTTCTCTGCAGGTGTGTCCATGCAACAAGGCACAGTCATCTACACTACTGGACCCCTCACAGACATACTCGGCTTTCCCGAAGACATGTGGGTGGGACGTTCTTTTATTGACTTTGTCCATCCTAAGGACCGGACTGTGCTCACCTCATTCATCACTGCAAGAGTAGCCAACATAATCTCAAGCTCTTTTGATAGTGGTGAGCCAATTACAGGACTTAACTGTATTTCAGGGCTGTAAATGATACAAAGATTCATATACTTTGACATAATTTTGAATAGCCACCGATTTTGAATACACTTGAAAAGTTTTGTCTTTGCTTGGACATTTTTTTGGCTATGATAAATAAGATTGATATCTAAAATACCAATTGATTTTTAATTTTTATTAATTTGTGCTGCTGTATGTGTATTAAATGGTTAATTAAGTGTATCAGGTCTGGTTGGTATGTTTGCTCTAAAATAGGTTGCTCTAAACTACAACTAAGTAACATGACATGTACTTGGAAGAAGGTACAAGAAAGGTGGATAGAAAACATATAAAAGGGACCAACACAATAGGGCTTTTACAATGAAAAGGAGAATGAAGTTAACACTTTACATTGATTCCACTGGACAAAGAGGTGATTGCTGCCCCTTGAAGAAAACCCATTGTTACACCACTGTAAAGTGTGAACTGTGTTCTTCTTTACTTGTAAAAGCCATGTTGTGTTAGCTCGTTTATGTGTTTTTAGCCATCTTTCCGGTACCTTCATCCAAATACGTATTAAAAATACCTCAAAAAAGTGAAAAGAGGTTTTCTTTAAAGAGATCAAAGCATCATGATAGTTATAAAAAAGTAATTCAGACTAAAACTTTGAAATTTCTTATTTTTATTTTTCATGTATCTGACATTTGTAGCTGTTGGTTTTAACCAAAGATAAATATTTTATTTACGGTTATACAAGTATACACATAGCAAGGTTACCATGGTGATGTAAACAAAGAATGATTGTACATATTATGAGTGACTGTGTACACTTCCAAAAAGCTATAAATTCACTAGAAAAATCAGGTTTTCTTTGGAACCTACTATTTTGGTCAATATCCTGGACAACTAACCTTTAAAATGAGTGGTTGTTTGTCAAACCTAGATCAGCCGTTTTCTCCTAGTTTCAATTACTGGAAATGGGCTTATCAAATTGCATGCCTAGAGTTTTTTCTATTGAAACTTAAGTATTAGTTTATAATGCGAAATAAATCATAGTTGAAGAAAAACCCATACAAGTGACATAGCTAACTTCTTATGGTAATAAATGTTTTCTAGGATTCTGATCTAGGGATTGTCGTTCAAACTAAAATTAGATTTGAGATGAAGTGGATATGAATCATCTTTAGAATAATGTTTTTTTTTTCTAGCAGAGATTGTAGCCAACAAGGATCTCATTTTCTGCTCTTTGCGGCAATACCGCGGTCTGCGCTCCAGTGGCTTTGGGGTTACAGAGAAGAAGGTGACATACTTACCTTTCCAGCTGACCTTGAACTTCATAGGCCCTGCTCCAGGCAAGGAGGACTTGATCCTGCTAGTCACTGCCACTCCAGTTACTTCTATTTACAAATGTATGTATTGTAATATCCTCAACTTGCAGTGTATAGTATTGTTAGTTTCAACTTGTTTTGTAACAACCAGTTTTGCTCATTGTGAGCCAGAATCTTGGGGGTTGGGTAAGGTAACTGTAACCTGAGTATTTAGTAGCACCAGCGGCACAGATCCCCGTAACCAGTGCTTAAAACTGCATATAGCTGCACTCTCATACTCACTGTCCATTTGTACACAAGCCGCTTCCTCACATAAACTTATCCATGAATACATTAAACAACCATGGAGACATAACAGAACTTTGTCCAAACCCCTGTTCAATGTCAAATTATTCTATCAAAGCTCCATCCACCTTAATACACACTTTGCTTCCCTCATATGCCGCCTTAATTGCATTTACCAGCCATGCATCCACACCATACTCTTTCCAAACATTCCATAACATGCTCCTATTCACACGATTGTACACATCAACAAATGCACACTACATTTTCTTTCTTACTGCCTTATAGATATGAATATACAGTGGAGCGTCGTTGATCAAGATCGATTGGGACCGGGACCCATCCGGATTACTGAATTGTTAGAATTTTAAAATGTGCTTTCAATAATAGTACACATATGTAATGTATTGACTAGAGGATACATGACGCTCGGGTGTCTACTGTATTGCAAAATAGAGGCTGAAGGGTTCGAAAAATACAGTACACAAAATATTTTAATAAAGTATATTGAATAAGAACATGTACATTATGTCATTTAGATTAGTAACTCTACAATACGTTTTAGAAAAAACAACAAGAATCTACAGTAATTAATGGAAACTTACTGGGTAAAAAAGTCCTTAATTGTTTTTTGTACAAGACTTGACGTACTTTTCTTTGCAGCCATGTCTCTCAGTCTGAAGTACGAGTTGTGTCACTGTCCCCTCAGGTTGCCTCTCTAACCAGTTCATATCTGTCTGGAATGCTTCATAGACGTCTGAGTATGAAGGACTGGCAGCTTCTTCAGCATCAATTTCTTCATCGTCGTCACTCTCTCTTACATTGCTTCCATTATCATTGTCCTCAATTACCTGATGAACTATTTCATCATCATTCAAATACTGATAACCAGGGTGATTGCCATCACTCTCAAACCACTCCCTTGCGTCAAGTTCATCGCACTGTTCAAATCCAGGCAATGTCTGGAATAGAGTCACAACTTCAGCGTCAGTAGGAGTGTTGGCGTCCGATGGAGTTTGAGAGTTTGCCTCATCTTGTCCTTTATTTGGGGTAAGGGGATTGGGCACAATTTTTTCCAGTTATTTTTTAAGCTGTCGTCAGTGAGAGATCCCCAGGCATCTGCTACCATCTAAATGGCTTCCTTTAGACTGAGGTTTTTCACAAACGGCAGCACACTTTCTTCGTCTCTTTCAGCTAGCAAGAGCTGACGAAGCATCTGTTTTCTATAAATTCTTTTCATTTTTTCTATGACTCCCTGGTCCATCGGTTGTAGTATGGAGGTTACATTTGGAGGCAGGAACATGACTTGAATATTATCGTCTATTTTGTTCAAGACATCAAGGCCGGGGTGAGTTTAGCATTGTCAATGATGAGGACCACCTTGCCTTCTTTTTTGTTTTGTTTCCTATGTTTTTTAATACTGGGAATGAAAATATCTTTGTACCATTCGGTAAAAATTGCTGCATCCATCA
Organism: Timema shepardi; assembly: GCA_902151425.1. NCBI lineage: Eukaryota > Metazoa > Arthropoda > Insecta > Phasmatodea > Timematidae > Timema > Timema shepardi. The sequence continues at coordinate 28,666 of CABFVX010001726.1, forward strand.
GGTTTTTTTGTGGCCTGTAAATTACAGGTAATGTTTTAATGTCTTAAAACATCGTGGATTTTTACTTTTTTCGATAACCAACAGATACAAAGCGTGAGAAACACTTGCGTTAGCACAAACCATTGCTGTCACTCTGTACCACCCCCCTTCTCCTCTACTAGACAAGGGCAGGGGCACATGTACAATAAGGTAAAAAGGGCAAGAAATAAAAAACAAATGATTAAATTGCAGAAGAGCGTTAGGACCACATAAACATTGATAGGCCTTCACTTGGACCTATTCAATAATTTGTCGTCATGAACCCTTCTCAATCATCACCCATTACTATACGTAATTACTCAAAGGGAATGGTACGGAAATTTTTTTGTGTGTCATAACAAAAATACTTTAAACCTGTCATAGTAAATTAAAGATAGCGAGTCTAATAAATAAATATTTATTTAAGAAAAGATTAACAATAAATATATATATGTGAATATATGCATACAGGTAACAATAGATAGTTAAAAGAAAAATACATAAATATAAAAAAGAGAAATAGGGTTATGCCCATTACTATACAGCGGTGCTGTTGCCATAGCAACCTTGTCCTAACAATAACATTTACAAAGTAGCGTACGACCCCTCAACGGGCCTCAGCGGCAACCCGCAGTGCGCTACAGCTAAACGTCCACATTTTACAAAAGGATAGTTTCGTATGCTTTATAGTTACAATATATAAGCATAAATTTTTATAGCAACCAAAAAAAAAGGGAGAAAGTAAATGACTTAATTAGTCTTAACCCAATATTCAACAAACAAATTTAACCGTATGGGCCATCAAATATCCCCATACTACCCAGGCATTCGCCTTCAAAAGGTAAGTTATGGAACTTAAAAAATAAAAAAGGTCCCTCATAGTTTCAAATCATGTTACCAAGCCGGAAGGGCAAAAAACCTCAGTAATATAGTTAACGAATAATAAACAACATTACGCCATGTTTGATCTACGTAATTTGTCATTCCTACAATATAAAAGAAAATAAAGATGAAAGCCAAAAAGCAAATTTTGTATGTACTGGCCAAAAAAAAGAATTTAGACCTAACCTATAATTTACCAATAAATCTTTAACTAATTTCCAAAGAGTAATTTTGAATAGTACGGCCGAAATTGAATTTGTACCTTGGGAAAACTCCCATCCTGTGATAAGTGTCCAAGACACGGATGAATCAAGAAGTGCCCATTGAGGCACACGACATCAGTTTATAAGCAGTTTTTCTCTGAGGGGAGGGGAACATAGGGGAAGGCAAAGAACATAGAAGAACAATCACATGGAACAGAGGGACAGGGGCGGTAAAGAACAAATAGGTCATTGGAGAGACGTCTGGAACATCACGTGATCACCACATGATCACTTCCCATGAAGCAACGCGAAAACAACACTCTCACAATGCCACACCTCTAATGTTTTTCAGTTACGTCTTTTCACTCGGGTCGGAAACAATGTGCGCGGGCAGGGATGTTTGTTGACAAGACTTCACACACAGAGACCGAGAAACGGGGCACTTTTGGTGAGTCCAGTTATGTTCACTCTTCGTGGTTGTAGAATTAGTGTTATTTTACTCATATTTTCTTCTTGCTTGTAACGTTGATTTCAAGCAACGTTACAACTCTTTCCTTTGCGACCTTGAAGCCAGGAGCGGATTTCTCTCTACGAGAAGCCAATGACTTCCGGGGAAGGGAACGCCAATTTAGTCCAGTTTCGTCAGCGTTGTAAACATCATCTCTTGTGTAGGCCTCCTCAATTGTCATGCTAACAAATTTTTCCCTAAATATCATTGCGGCAGCATTATCCGCAGACCATATTTCACCTTGGACATCCAGTTCTCTAATCCTGTGCCTCATTTTAAAATTCTTCAGCCAACCCGAACTAGCTTTGAAATCTGTAGGCCCGCCAAGTTTTTCATTGATCTGGATCACCTTTTCACAAATGAGTGGACCAGAAATAGGCTCACCTAAACTTCTCCTCTGCGTAAACCAAATGTACATAGCGTCTTCCAATGTACAGTTTTTTTTTGCCGTTTATGTGGTTTTTCTTTTCTGTGAACCTTCTTCAGATTATAGTTTTGAAGCAAAACGTTGAAAACTGTCTTTCTTTTCTTTAATGTCTCTAATGGTTGAAGTTTCCACACCATTTATTTTAGCGAGAGATGCACTACTTTCCCCTTTAGACAATCTTCGTAGAATTTCTAACTTATCCTCTAGAGATAAAAATTTATGTTTCCTTTTATTTGATAATAATGACATGATTAACAAAGTAAAAATATGTACCGTTTTAACTCGCACACTAAAACGTCACAAGGCAACTATACAATGAAGGTTTTACCACTGCTGTAAAGTTTGTAAATGATAGCACAGAACTGAGCCGAGCACGTGACCAAGGAGAGGTGACTGGATAAGTCGTTGAACTCTCAAGGACACCTTCCACTACCTCTCCTACCTGCTCTCACCGCCAATCCGGATTTGCGACGCTCCAGATTTTTGTCGTCCGGATTTCCAACGCTCTACTGTATTATTGATTTATTAGTGAACTCATTTAATTTTCACAGATAAGGAAGACTAAGATATGAATTTTCGCAAATCAACCATCCTGTTGCATTCACCTTATCATTAGTTCGGGTGTCTTAGTTATAGATTGCTGCTTTGCAGTGACATGTCAATAAGTTTGCTAACAAGGACTTTGCATTTAAAAATAAACAGGAGCGCCAAGGATAGACACAACTTCAAACCTAGAATTATTTTCTCATCATGCCCACATCATGTTTGTTTACATTCCCTGAAAGTAAACATTTCAAGTGACAGCAATATAAATTGTGAACTTTATTGTTATTTTCATTGTAAAAGCTAAATTGTGCTAATTCCCTTTTATATGTTTCTTTCCCTATTTCCTGTACTTTCTCCCACATTTAGCAAATTAAATGTGCCTAAAAAGTCAATATAAATTTTTCTTAAAAGGAATTAATGGTGTGATGTCCATATGATTGTGCCCACAGGTCCAGATGAACTACACACGTCTTCCAAATTTGTGACACATCAATTGGCCGATATGTCATTGAGCCATGTGGACCCTGAAGTTGTGACTCACATGGGTTACTTTCCCCAAGACATGTTGAATTGTTCGATATTTGATTTCTACCATCCAGAGGACCTGCCTTTCTTCAAGGAGGTGTATCAAAAGAGTTAGTGGATTGTTTCATCACATGTCTTATGTGCTCAACACAAGTACACTTTATTAGAGTTTCTTTTTAATGACGGCTCACAACCCAGTAAACTAAAGAAAGTAGGTCAACATTACCAACACAATATAAGTTTGCTTTTTCTTAAAGTTTTCTTCCTACCAGAATCTTACTATACCTGTGTGGGGTGTGAAAAAAGTTTATTATTCTTGTTGTAGTTCTGGAATACCTATAGGATGACTCTCTGGAATGAGGGGATGTAGGGGAAGTGTATGAATTGAGATGAAACTAACAAGAGTAGGTATATTAATATATAGGTGACCTGGCGGTCTAGTGGTAAGGTGTCAGACTTCTACGCCGGCGGCCGAGGTTCAATCCCCGGTTCCGGCATAAATTTATCTGATTACTAAACCCTTCCTTCACCTCTGACAAGACATCTTGTGAATGTGGGGAATGCCAGGACTCCACCGTGGTTCGGATTCTACGTTAAACTGTAGGTCCTGCATTTCATCTCACAATCACCCTACCATTACACATTAGCGTAAGTGTGTATAACCCGAACGGGTAGTAAGACGCGATGCTAATAATAATATATTAATATATTCCCCCATTATGAGTTGCCATTGTCAGCAACTAAATGAGCATGCTGCTTGCTGTTGTTTAAAAGGTTGGGAGAAAATACATTCTACTGTGCTTTGGGCACAATACAATAGTAACATATCTTGACAATACATTACATTTAAAGTTCTTTAATGATACACTATACCTGCTTCCCCACCCCATTTACAATATTCTGATATTTGTGCAGTTTTCAAACACAATGAAATCTACCATAACGGACACCTCTGAATATTGTAATCCTCTTTATAGCGGACAGTTTAAATTTCTCCAGCAAAATAAAACAACTCTCCAATAACAGACTCTTTCAATAACAGAAATAGACACTGCTAGAGACTCATATTTATGCTTAACAATCTCTAAAAAGGAGAGAGAGAAAATTGTTGAGTCATTAGCAGGGGTTGTTCGAAATGTTTTGTCTGAACTCTTGTGATGTTAGTGAATAAACTTGTGATCCATCTAGGTTGTAATTTTATTTATTTTATTTAGCTACTTTTCATCATATAGGTTGTTTACAGTATGCTACGCACAATATTTTTCTGTTAGTCATCCTGCATACAATACTGCACAGTGCAGTAATTATGTTTATTGCTTTAGTTACTATCCACAGTATATAGGCCCCTATAGCTTAAAACTGTGAGATTTTTAAACATTTTAAAATTATTTTTCCAAATAATGGACACTTCTTAATAACAAGCATTTTTTTGATCCCGGAAGGTGTCCGGTATTGAGAGATTTCACTGTATATACATGCTTACTATGTTCAGCACTTGTTCGGCTCTTTCAGCAAGTTTTTAACATATCACACTCAGCAGCTGAGTCCAAGAATAGCTTTGGTCGCCATTTTATTATCAATAACTCGGTTCTACAGCGTTTGTACACTCAGGTTATCTCTGTATTCGATAATTTTCCAAAATCTAAAGCTTTTTAAATTTATTATGCTACTTCAAAATTTATTTAAATAAATCTTATTGAAATTTTCAAATTCTGTGTTTGAAGTGTATAATATGTTTGTGGACAGAGGCTACCAATTAAAAAAAAAGTTAAACCCTTGCATATGGTATATATTGCGCAATGCATATGATACACAAACAAACTCCTAATTTTATTTATATAGATATTTAAAAAATGGATATGTTCAGCTTCTCACTGGAGGTCTGGAACTGTTTGAGGGACTACTGTACTTGTGATTATTGGTGTGCTTAATGTTACTTTATTCTTTTATTACTCTAGTTATGAAGAAGAAGGGACCACCATTCCGCAGTAAGCCATACAGATTCCGAGTGCATAATGGTTGCTTTGTTATTATTGAGACAGAGTGGTCAAGTTTTGTTAACCCCTGGTCCAAGAAACTAGAACTAATTGTTGGCCAGCACAGCATTTTAAAGGTCTGTGTTCAGGGGTTGAGTTCAAATGTTCAAATTGCCATAAGATTCCAATTTTATCATCAAATTATTTTATTATTTAGGAAATTATAATTCAGAATCTTGGTGGCTACAGACAGGGAAAACCTGGAAAAGTCAGGGAATTTTTGGATGACAGGGAAAACAGGGAAATGTCAGGGAATTTAACTAAAAAATAAGGAAAAGTCAGGAAATAAAAAATATGTCTAAAAATATAATTAATTTTGCAACTAAACATTGAAACAAAAGTTAATAATACCTAAATAAAATAACATTTTAATTTTTTAAATAACTGATAAAACCATTTATGTTTAGTAGATAAATTTTTTTAAATATGTGATTTATAATAAAGAAAAAAAGTCATCATCCATAATTAAAACTGGAAAAACGTAGTCAGGGAAAATTTAAAAATGTAGCCTGGAAAACCTGGAAAAGTCAGGGAATTTTGTAAAATATGTTTTGTAGCCACCCTGAGAATAAATATAGTTAAGATTTAAATGCAATTGAAAAGAATTAAGCACAGGACTTAATGAGATGTGATTTAGCAGAAATTTTAAAATAAATATTGGCACGACAACATGAAACAATAAACAGGTTTTTGACCTTACAATACATATAACATTAAGGAAACATTTAACAGGTTAAAAAAAATATATAAAATTATTTGATCTATAAAATGTTGTATGTTATGGTCATAAACATTTTTTTATGAAACATGATTTACACAATATAGAATTTAAGTCAAAATTGGATGATGTTGGAAGATTGTAACGTTAAAAAGAGTGGAAATTAAGTTCATGAAAATTAAAGAGAATTATATTCCTTATCTGAGTTCATCAAGAGACTTGAATTGCATCCACTCTGAGTGCTCTGCCCTTCAGTAAACTACCCCTAAATTTATAGTCTAGAGATTAGGGATGGATGGGAATGGCTTTTTTTACTTTGGGACGGGAAATGAGTCAAAATATTGGGACTCGAGACGGGAACGGAAAATTTTAAAATTTCTCTTTAGAATAATCTTAGATCTAAAATATATGGCTTTCTAAACTAATATGATAAGACTTGTTAAAGCTATAATATTAAAACCAACCTCGATGGCTGGATGGTCTAAGTCATGGACTACACTGCTGGTGACGGGGATATTTAGTTTGATCTTGGCCAGGTGTACCAATGGTAGTTACCCCTAATTGGTTTCCCAATCTATCCACGCAAATGGAGGTACACCTCTAAATTCAATCTTTCTCATTTCTAACACACTAGATTAATTAGTGAATAGGTGTATAACCGGAACGAGTAATAAGACGCAGTTCTAAAATAAAAACAATAAAATATAAGTGTGCACAAATAGCATTTTTTATCAAATCAAAAACAAAATTTTGAAGTAAATTACATTTTTGATGGAAATTATTTTTATTAGTTCATTTCGTTTGAAAATGGTGTTTTATATTTAATTATTTGCATAATGCAAAAAATACTAAATATGGCATGTTTGGCACCTCTTTGATGTGCTCTGAGTATTAAACTGCAAAATATTATTTGGGTTTGAACTCTTAGTGATTGCTTATACTCCACTCCTTGTCTAGCTCACCAACAACAGACAGAATATATCTGTCCATCTCTAAATCTCAAGCTCTTTCACTTGATGACCCTAACAAATAACTGTTGATATACAGAACACAAGAAGTCACCTCCCCGACTTGTTTGTCTATCTACAGGTGGTAAAACAACCCCCTCCCCATCCCAGCCAACAAGTTTTCTAAATAACAAACAAGAAGACTGTCTACAAATGAGATTAACAGTGATTAGTCAGCAGTAACTGCTAGAACACCATTCCCGACCTCTACCCCCTCCCCCTTAGGGATCCCATCCACCCCTACTAGAGATGTTTTATTCCAAAAAACCCTCAGGAGGGCCTTATGAAAACACCAGATATCAAGTTTTAGCCCAATTGATAAAATAGTTTCAGCTCTAACTTGAGGTATAGACAGACAGCTTTGCAAAAAACACTTTTTTAGTTTCAGGGAGAAACTTCATCGGCATTTATCAAAAGGTGTGTTTTCGCTGTTGACCTGTTATTGATGTTAAATAAATGTTTATGACCGAGCTGATACTAGAACTGGGTTTAGTAACAGTTCCCTTGATAGACTAAATATTATGGTCCCAACCATAAACTGGAACTACTTCATGTTTTCTTAAGTTTATTTTTGGGAAGATATGTTTAGCTTAACATGTTGTGTAAATATTAGGACTAGTAAAAATAAGCACCTGTCTAAATAAGGATAATATTAAAAAGCTAATTTTCTGTTTTGCAATTCACATACCACCTGTTAAATTTACTCTAGCCCAACCACCATTTTTGTTTGACAAAAACATCTCAAAATCATCTTTGCATTCCACCTTGGTCAAAACCGCTCGGTCTTAAACCCCTGATACCATGGCGTAACCAAGTCAATCGCGAAAACTTGCCTAAAATCTCAAGTTTAATATTTTTGATTATCACAATATTTATGTCTGGGGTGTTAAGAGAAAGTAAAAATGAAACCTTAGTCTTTTATTAGAAGTCTATCGAATTCAAACGGTTTTATACTTTATTTAAATTAAATCCCTATAAATATTCTTAAAAAATGCATGTTTTTTCTTTAATAATTCATTATGGTATTTTACCTGATTACCATTAAATCCAATTTTACATTAAGATCTCCATGTGACTGCTAGATAAGCCACTGGATCTATTTTTAACACAAATATACATCTGTCAATATACATAACTATAAAATAACATTAATAAAATAGTAAAATGTTATCACTTTTGGCTAGAAAAGACAGTTTTTATTTTATAAAAGGCCCTTCTTATAAAATTGGAACTGTGAAAAACATGGCACAAACAAAGATACACATAGTTTGTGAGCTCTGATGTACTATCCTCTCTGTAATGTTGTATTTAAATTTTTATGTGGTCAACCTCAGTGGTTTTGGGATAAAGTGTTCGCCTTTGGACTTAATGTTCGTGGGTTCAAACCCAGATGGGGTCGACTGATTTTTCTTGGACAGTAAAAAAACCATTGCGCAACTTCCTTTGGAGGGGACGTAAAGTCGTTGGTCTCATCTTGATTGTGGCATACTAAATAACCCTGGAAGATATGTGAAAATACCCTTCCCTGCAAAATTAGTAGGACATTTAACTCTCGCTCATAGATATTCTCGTGTGCTGATATAATCAGTCAATTCAAAAAGTGCATGTTAAACACCTCAAATAAATGGAAAAAAAAACCTAAAAAAACCTTATTTTGTGAGTGTTGTTGGTTGTTTCTAGGGGCCAACCAACCCTGATGTGTTTGCAGCACGACCTGATAATACATCTCCACAGATATCTGAGGAATTGTTGAAACAGAGCAAGGTCATTCAGGATGAGATAATTTGCCTTCTCACGGAGGTAAGGGACTCATCTAACACAATACTATTACATCTTCACCAACAGACTGGTTATAAAAATAGAAAACAAAAACAAAACATTATTGCCCTTTTCCCCAGCAGAAACACCTAATTTACACCAGTCGATCAATTTTATAAAGCCTTTCTGATTTTTTTTTAAAGGTCAAAACAAAATGGATTATATCTATTGAATTAATTTGGCGAAGAATAATTTTGAAACACTAATACTAACCTGTGAAATTTTCATTGACAATAACAGATTCACACATTTCATCCAAATATTTTAACTTTGAAACACTTTGAATCAGGTACCCATGAGTACTCAAATCAAATCTTTGAGCAGGACTTTATATAGTTACTCGTGACTTGAGAACTTTAGCTCGATAGATTGGGCTCAGAAATTTAGAGCTTCACTGTAAAATGCTATTTCTTTGCTATGTATTGTCTACATGGTGAGGAATAACTCTTTATTTATAGGCTATCCAGTGTGGAAGTGATGGGAACTGACAGCTGTAAAAAATCACCATATATTATCTCATGTATCCATTCAGTAAACTGTATGATCTACATGATCATGTGTTCAGCTGTTGGCCAATCAAAACTTTCACAACAAACCATATTGGTTTTTAAGCTAGTAATTCTTTTTCTTTTAATCCTTTTTACTAAATTTAAACACAGCATTATTAAAATAACATTTGGGATGTTTAATTTTCATGGAAGCGACATCTGTGGCTCACTTAAAAATGTTTTGCAAATGAGTGTTTCTAAAAACCCGCTTGGTCTAACGTGCTACTCTCGTGGTAGACCAGACTGCGGATAACAGGGCTATCTCAAATTATTATGTTATATTAGCAAATGTTTTAATGGTACGCAAACGAGTAAATATAAATTTTTAAGAACTTGAACCAGAACTTAAATTAAGAATCGAAAAGGACAGGAACTTTTATTTTTATAGAACCAGAACCTTGAAAATTTTCTTTTAAGAACTGAAACAGGGACTCGAACTGATAATTGTTTCATTTTGTTTTCCTGTTTATAATCCCTTTGTCTCATCAAAGGAAGCGGAGAAGAAATGTAATTTTGATGAATAAAGCAATTATTAAAAAAGTAAAAAAATAAAATTTACAATATATATATTTTTAGCAGTGTGTGTTACTATTGTTTCTGCTACATATATATGTACTAATTATGATAATTTATAGGGATGAAGAATATTAAACTTACTTTCATACGTGTGGAGGAAGAGTGGAAAATCAATTTAGGGAAAACACCCTCAAAACACCTGACCGGGAAATGGACCTTGATATCCTCGTCATCGGCAGTCAAGTCTATTGCGGGGCTGACACCTTAATTCATTCAACAATCAAAGCAGGCTACAATATTTAATTTATTGTTAATAATTATAATCACGTTTGGATCTTTTTTTTTCCTGCTTAAATACAGTTAAACCTTCACCAATGGTTGGATTGTCTAAGGCGTTATTATCGCAATAGATGGACTGATAGTGACAGGACTATCGAGTTTCGAACCCGTCAGGCGTACTTTATCTTTTTTACCCTAAATGGTTCCAATGCAAATGTGGGTACAATTTCTCTACATTCTACCTGCCTCATCCATACCACATTAGTGTAATTAAAATTGTACATTTAGCCCATTAAATGAAATTGAAGGATGAATTATTGAAGGCCAATCTCAAGGCTAGATGATTGTGTTCCAGATGGTGGTAGATTCGTTGCTGTCCCCCAAACTGCAACTGTCCAAGCGCTGTAAGGACATGGCCACCTTCATGGAAAGTTTGATGGGAGAGGTATCTAAGATTGACCTCAAGGTAGAGGAACAAAATATATCGGTGAGTTGGTTCTTTAACATCTCACATGTATTCTATCTCTGAATGTTTGATTGATAAAAATAGTCAGAGAAAACATTTATTCACATTAACTTAGTAAAAAAGTTTTCTCTTTGTTTTTTAACTACTCATAATAAACACGACAAACAAAATAGCATTTATTGGTGATACCAAGCCTTTACAACTTTTATTTTATTTGAAATATTTTATCCTTAAAAAAACTGTATTTTTTTGAGATTCATTGATTCAAATTTGGAATCGACATCATAAAGAAAATTTTCAAACTCAAACATTTGACTAGTCTCAATGTTTGACTAGTCTTCTTGTCTCATGAGTCATGAGTGTATAGAACATTGTGCGCCTGAAGCCGATGAGCATAACAGTGGGAAAATTATTCTTTGTTTTTGGTTGATTTCGATAATATATTAAGTGGTGCTTGAAGACTGTGTATTATTGGATTAATTTTGATTATCGTTAATTTCTTCAACTGTAGAGCTTTAAATTTTACCATCCACCACTTATTCAAGTGAAGAATTTGAGTTGAATAAAACTCCTTTGGTTAAGAAGTCATTTGAAATTTTATTGAATATTGAGGGATTATAAAAAGATCCCCTGAGTGATTTAATGTTTGTTTTGTTAGGAGAAAGGTTCTGTGACTTTAGGAGGGATCTCTTTGCACAATGCTAACTGTGACAATACAACATCTACAGACACTCCCCCTAGCTACAACCAACTCAACTACAATGACAACATTCAGAGGTAACTACTGTGTTAGTTAGTGGTCATTTGTGCAGATCCAACATTTTGGAATGGGCTGAGTTCTCATTATGATTCTTTTTCTTATTGAACCTCACCTAACTACCAGTTCTAACTACCTTTAACTTCATGAATGGGGTAGAGATGAAGTCAAGAGTTAAGAAAAAAATACATTTTCATGCAAGGAGAGTGGGAAACCAATTAGGAAATAACACCCTAAGTTGACTCGGCTGGGATTCAAACTCTGAACTCCCCCGAGTGCCAAACCAGACTAAACGATCTTGATATTTAACATGCAGGCTCACCAATGAAGATATATTTTTTATTACTCATACTTATAATACAAAATCCAAATCCTTTTAATGCAGCTATGTTGTGTCAGTGACCAAGGTTATAAAATCCCAAAATAAAATTTAGGAATGTATAAAAGCTGTAAATTATGTATGTTGCTAGTACATCTTTTTTATTTTCAAAGTTATTCACTAAATAAAAAAGTAAGTTATCTTTGGGAGTACATCAGTATATTTGAACCTAAATCCAATATATTATTACAGTTGACATAATAACAAAAATACAGTATTAGTATGAAATTGCGGAAGTTACTACACTTATTACACTGAAGGGGGGTGTAAAGCCTATGTTTCCTCTTATGAATGGAAAAAATAAATATAACAGATTCAATATTTCTGATTTTAATCAAAATTTGAGTATTTTAATTTTTAGTTGAGCAAAATATTAATTGTGTGTTAATTTGTATTAGAATTGGGTCAGTTCCACTATTTTATACATTTGAATCATTATTCTCATCATGTACTGTGATTCTCTCTAGTTAAGAGGTATATAATTACTGTTAACTAATCACAGGTTTTTTGAGAGTCGACCAAAGACGACTCCTTCAGTTGGATCTAGGGAGTTAAAGACGGAAATGAACAAACCCCTGATGATCCCAATCAACGTTAGCAAGTGTTCTGCTTCCGGGGACTCGACGCTGGCAAGCTCTAATAACAGGTGAATCTAAATACCACATCTTGGAGTATCATATTAGATGGCTTACTAAACTTTCCAAACAGTATTCTTTGACATTGTATTAAACATATCCAACATAGTAAATTGAGAGTAATTTTTGATTCAACTTTCAACAGGTTTAATATATTTTTTTTCTTTTAAAAATTTTGTAATCAGTTTTTGACAGAAATTTAAATTTAAAAATTGTGTGGAGAATGTTTAACGGATCTGTGTAGAGATTATATTTCTTTAAAGTTAAACTAAAACATTATTATTTGATTGGGTAAAATAATGGGGCGATTAATAAACAAGGTCATATTTTGATTCTTTCATTGTTTATATTATTTCAAAGTGTAGTTCTTATTTTCTAATATGTAAGGCTTACTTTAATTTGTGTGATGGTTAATACTCAACCCAAAATTTAGTTAAAGGCATACTAGGGAAATTAAGAGTGAGATAGTTTCCTGTTGCTTTCCTCACTGAGCCAGAAAGTATTATTGCCAAGCCCATCGAAATGCATATGCCAGCTGTCCCTAAGAATGACACCTTCACTCCATTCATCCCAGGGACTGGTTGTTTATTGAATTTTATTACTAGTATCATTCATACTTCTGCCACTTTCATATTATAAAACAGTAAATATACTAAAATAACACAACAGTAATGAATGATAAATTAGTTATAAACCCCCTTTAAATGTTCTTTAGGCTTTACACGCCATGTTCTCTAGACTTGACACCCCTTAAATGTTATCAAGGCTTGACACCCCTTAAATGTTATCAAGGCTTGATCCCCTTAAATGTTCTATAAACATGTCACCCCTTACATGTTTTCTAGGTATAAAACCTTTTAAATGATATCTAATCTTGACACCCCCTAAATATTCTTTAGACTTGACATCCCTTGTAATCTATATTCTATTTGGGTCCACCTCCCTGTCTGGGTAACACTTAACAGACTGACTGGCTACTCAAATAGTTGACCTTGGTAGGGGCCCCCCTCTTTATTTTCCCACTTCAGAAATATGGCAGAATAGCTATTTCTATCCTTCTCTAAATGTTTCATTGCAAGCACTTTCACATCTTGTAGAAAGAACCACCACAGGACCACCCAACTGTTTGTCTCTCCCCCTTCTTCCCCCCCTTAACACCCCCCTCCCCCCACATTGAACAAAGGACAAGCTTATTTTTAACTATGAGTCACCAGATTATCTGGCTACCCTCTTGTCTCCTTGCAATAAACATATTAGTCTAGCTAGACAGGACTTTTAAGAAATTTATGACAACTATTCCGACCTTTATATTCAAGCTTACTATTCCAAGCTTCAAATCGAATATTCAGCCTTTAAATATTCAAAATTTTGAATAGTCACAGACCCCTAATAACTATATAGATAAAAACAAAACTTGTTTTGAGTCCTGTGTAAGTGGTAAATTGGCTTAACAAATGAAAAGGAGTTTCTATGTGAATTTTTAAAAAAAGGATATTCTCAGAAGATATTTGGGGTGACTCTTGTCTAATTATTTTTATATCTCTGTATAATGTCTAACAATGAGGTGGCCTAATGGCTAGATAATTTTATAATAATTTAAATTGATAATAATAACAAATCAATTTAAGGGGTGTGCGAAGTCCACTTTTTCAATTTAAAGCGAATTCGAATCGAATATATGAAATATTCTCTAAACCAAATCGAAGATTGAATATTTTTTTGTTAGTTTTTTACACTAGAAAAATATATTATATTGTTGTTTATTAAAATGTATGTATTGAAATTACTTAGAAAATGTTTATTTTACTTAGTTTTACTAATATTTCATTTTAATATAATCAATCAAGTTATATTACACTTTACAATTCAATTACTTAGGATTTTTTCCAAATAAATATTGTTTTATATTATATATAAATGACAATAATTGACCATAAATCGAGTATTTAAGCTGTCAATATCTTTATTGAAGCCAGGATTATTTTTGAAGCAAAGTCGAAGCTGGCATTTGTTTTGAAGTTTTGGAGCCGAGTTGAAGCTTTGCACACCCCTAATCAGTTTCCATTATTATACTTCTGTATTATAAGCTACTTGGAGTGATCCTTCTCTTTTTTTATTTTTTCTTATGAAGGTTCCTATAAGCTATTTAAAGTGGAATTTGTCTGGAATCTTCTGTAAAATTAGATGCCTATTATATAAGTTATTTGAACTTTAAAGTGGTATTTTCCTGACAAATTGTTGAAATTGAATGCTATCAGATGTTATTTGGAATTGTTTTCCCCTATAAATTTTAAGGATTGGATGCCTTTAGAAGCTATTTAGAGCTATCTTTTCCTTTTTTTTAATGAATAAATGTTTCTCGTCATTATTTGGAGTTGTCCTTGCCTGTCAGAGTTTTATAAACTAAATACCTCTCAAAGCTATTTAGAGTTTGATACACGATCATTTTTCAGCCTCATATTCAATAATATAAAAGGGAAGTGAAATAAATCTAAAGAGGGGTAAGCAAGTTTTGGCGAGCTTATTGCAATCACGCCAAATTTAATTTAGATAGAGATATACTAGACTACGTGAAAGTTCCAAACACTTGTAAACGAAGGACAAGACCACTGGATCATTAATACCACAGTGGCAAATGCCAGTAGGTTCCTCCAGAGGAAACCCCAAGGGATGAACTATTTCTTAGTATGGTTTGTTCAAATTAGGAGGAATAGCCAGCACATTTACCTTGGTGATACCGGAGTAGAAATTGTTTAGATAGAACACTAAAAAACACACAAACACATATTTAAGGACAAGCTTTCACTGTCACAGACAGCTTCATCAGGTTTGGAATTAGACATCACACTCCATCAAGGACACCTGGAAACAACTGTGAACACCAAGGAAACCGACCAGCAACAATACCTTCATTATGACAGCTGCCTCTCAATGAGCACAAAGAGATCACTCGGCCATTAGAGCCAAAATAATTTTCTCTGACCACAGTGACCTTTTACAATACAATAAAAAACTGCAACATGATTCTATGAATAGAGGCTACCCCAAAGCACTGGTGTGAAGTCAAATAGACAGCGCTCAAAATAGCGGGCCCACAACATCAACAGGAACAAACAACATCATCCCTCTGGTCACTACATACCACCATGGACTCCGCAACTCAACAATCTCTTGAAAACAGGTTTCCCCATACTGCAATCCTCCACCACTACACAACTTGTCTTCAAGGAACCTCCAAAAGTAACCAATAAACCACTAGCCAATCTACGAAACTTACTTGTAAAACCCAAACTGCCGGACCCCACTATTCAACCTGAACCCAAACAAATATCAGGTTCCTTTCCCTGCAACCGCACCCCCTGCAAAACCTGCACAATACATAAACCAACAAATTCATTCTCCAGCAACATAACTAAAATAAATTATCCTATAAGAGGCCACCATACTTGTGATTCTGAAAACCTCATCTACCAACTGGAATGCAACCAGTGTCAAGCACAGTACATTGGTCTCACAACAGAAACACTAAGAAAGAGAATGAATGGTCATCGACATGACACAAAAATGAAAAATAAAGAGAAGCCTGTAGCATCACATGCTGAAACCCATAATCTGGACTTTCATCACTGTTACACAACAAAGGTGGTCAAATCCTTTAACAAAGAAATATGCAACCCTTCACAATTACTAAGGATATGGGAACTGGCGCATCAATATATTATCAAATCCAGACAAGCCCCTAACCTCAACCTTAGGTGTTTCTTCTCCTTGCTACCAGCACACTTATTATTGTTATTACATTCAATGTCACAATAATAATACAGTATATAACACAATTTTTAGTTTTTCTATCTATCTATCTATTTATTCATAGCGCTGCCATCTATACAGTGATATCATAACTGAAAAACAGTCAGCTGTGGACAGTAAACCTTACAGTTCAACCAAGAGCATCAGTCTACTCTCTTGACCTGATGAAGCTGTCTGTGACAGTGAAAGCTTGTCCTTAAATATGTGTTTGTGTGTTTTTTAGTGTTATATCTAAACAATTTCTACTCCAGTATCACCTAGGTAAGTGTGCTGACTATCCCTCCTAATCTAAACCATGATTTAGCCTAGTGTTCTATTCCAAATAACCTTAGTATGGATGGGCATTTTATTGCTTATCATTCATGTTTTATTTTTTTATTTTTTTCTTTCATCTACTACAACTTGTTAATCTGGATCTTGGGCCTGGACGTCCATACCATATTACCAATAGTAAAAAAAAGTAGTTTTAATTTATGTTAATATATAATTGGACTTAAACAAGGAAAGTATTCTAAACATATAGTTTGGCGGCAATGTAAAGTGTGAACTGTGTTCTTGTTTTCATTGTAAAAGCCATATTATGTTCATCTATTTTATATATTACTATCCACCTTTCCTCTACCTTCTTCCAAATACAATACTAAACATATAGTAGTTATAATTTATTACTAGTGTTAATTTCTTAGTCAGCACATCTCTTCATGTAGCTTGGGACAAATTATCAAAATTTAATTTAAGCTTCATAGATAATACTGTTTGTTAGTGAAAGTTTTTTTCCCTTAGAAAATGCTGCGCACCATTAAACAATACTATTGGTGGAAGTAATAGCAGTGATCGTGCTGCTATCATTCACA
The DNA here is from genome assembly GCA_902151425.1 of Timema shepardi. Lineage (NCBI taxonomy): Eukaryota > Metazoa > Arthropoda > Insecta > Phasmatodea > Timematidae > Timema > Timema shepardi. The sequence continues at coordinate 45,598 of CABFVX010001726.1, forward strand.
ATGGGACCAATACATCTCATGTATCATACAAACCACCCCACCTTACAGAGGCCATTTTGTGGAGGTAAGGTCAAACGCATGTCATTGGTTCTGAAAATGTCTGAATTTGATTTTATATCTAAAAGTGTGTTCAGTTCTAGATAACTATATTGGAATTGAAAGGATAATTAGGATAAACTTTTTAAAAAAACAAATAAACTTCTCTTCATTTCCTTGCAAATATTTATTATCACTAGAATTTAAAAATCATGTGATACTGGAAAAGTGAGCATAAGAAGGGAACATGAAGCATATGTGGGGAAAGAGGAAAATGTGGAAAGAATCTATTGCACAAAGGTGACATCTTCCTATCGTCTGTCTTCTATAGATGGTTTATAATATAATGTTTTATGTATCAAAATGACAAATAAGTTAAGAATACAAAGTTTTTTTTCCTTATTTGAGGTTTTTTGTTGATCCCATATTCTTATGGATTGTAGATGACTATGTCATCATACGTCTTACAACAACTACATGTTTCGGCGTTTCACACTATTTTTGGGTCTGAGGAAAACCAATGTGAAAAAACATGACAAGACTAAACTAAGGTTAAGTTAACTGATGAGTTAAAGCAAATGTTATTTTGCAAAATTGGACTATAATCAATACTGGAATAAATATTTAAATTACTAAGCTCACCTTGAAAATTTGAAGTAGATGGCTCCGAATTATTACATATTTCAAGAGAGGTTTTTTATAAACTTATTACTGACTAATCTAGAAGAATTGATATAACCAACATAATGATTTTTTTTTTTATGTTTTCATTAGTCATGTGGTGTCGTTAGCGTATTGGAGTGTTAATTTACAGGAATTGATTAGTAGATATAGATATATCTTTGATATAAAAATTATAGTAAAAAAAATTGTGTGGGAATAGAAAAATACAAAGAACAAAACAGAATATGTTTAGGGTGCTAATCTTCCTGAGACTGGCTCTAAACTGCTTTTACTTTTTCTTTGATAAACGTGGTCATCATCCAGTCCTTTTGCCTATCACTTAGGGAAATATTTGCTAAACATGTTTCCTAGTAGTGCAGGTTGAATAGCACATGTATAGCAAGTGTTGGTGTTGTAGGCACAATGAGCACATGGAAAAGAAGATGGTGCAGAAGCACCAAGAGCAACTCTCTAAGGGCGACCATCGAGAAACTGAGAGTAAGAAGTGCCAACAGCTACAGACCAACAACAACCAGGTACATTAAAACAATCAAATGTGCCAACATTAAAATTACTTTTAATTTGTTTCAAATCATTTTGATGTTTTGTTGTTTAATCAAATTTTAAACTTAAGTCTATTTTTAATTGTAATGAAACAAAAAATATAAAAATAGCTTATTTTAAATAAAACCACATAACAATATCAATTTTTCCAAGTGATGTAAGTAGCCTTGGCATGTAGAGTTCAATTTTCTTAGGAATATTATTTTACAAACATAGTTATTTCTGCGATAACGTTTCCCAGTATAATATTATTTCCTCACAACATTGTTAATAGTATATGACCCTTTTCTTTACTTAGTGTTGTCTTCTACTGACTACATGGTTATCTTTCAGCTGATCAAATCGTGCGTCAAGTTTGAATTGCACACCAACCATTCAATTCTCACCTGAGTGACGCATTGAGTCACACAGGCCCCTGCTCACCCCATACAACTCTTTTCTGTAATGGTTGACGGGTGCTGTTGTAAACATCATTACTGTGTTCAGGTGCATGGGTGGCTCGTGTTAACCTTTGTGAATTTTAGTATTGCCATACAATAGTTTGTGTCTGTGAAGAATAGCGTCTAATCAGCCGTACAGTTCATATATAGCTCTGGTTACAAAGAAAAGCAGACAATCAATTAGCGTAGATGTAAAAATGGGTGTTATACAAAGTCTCGAATCTGGTCAGCATGGTGTAGCAAATAAAATCAGCTCTTTGATTTGTATTGTTTGATATTAATTCAAAACTATATATTTTGATTTGATAAAAAATGCTATTGACACACCTATTTTATTATGCTATTTTTATTAAATTTAGTAATGTTTTTTAGCACCGCATCTTATAACTCGTTTTGGTTATACACCTATATACTAATGACTAATGTGTTAGGAATGAGGAAGATTGAATTTAGAGGAGGTGTACCCATATTTGCGTGGATAGAGTGGGAAAACATTCAGGAAAAACCACCCTTAATACACCCGGCCATGATTGAACTACGATCTCCGTCATTGGCAGTCTAGTCTATTGCGACCACGTGACCACCAAAGTGACTTTTAATAATATTATAACTTTTAAAAGTCTTACCATGTTAGTTTAGACATCAATATATTGTTAATCTAAAATTATTCTAAAGCGTAATTTTAAAATTTCCTATTCCCGTCCCGAATTCCAATACTTTGACTCCTTTCTCATCCTGTTCCCATCCATCCCTAGTAAACATAATTTTTATCACGTTGTTTTCTAAAGGTACATTATAGCAGGAGTTACTCTATTTTTTGTGACCAAAACTGGTATTTCTATACTATTAGTGATATGTTATAGGTATTGATAACATAGGTTATCTATATGCACATTTGGCCGTATATACATTCTAACCTGCTATGCATATGCCAGTCACTCTGCTGAGAAAATAATCTGAAAAAAAAGTTCTTTTAACACTTTAAATAAGTAAGGGTGTGTGAAATTCATTTTTTCAGTTTGAACCAAATTCAAATCTATTATATGAAACATTTTCAATGCTGAATTGAAATTCAAATATTTTTGGTTAATTGTCTTCTGCTTTGAAAAAAAAATTATATTTTGTCTATTTATATAACTTTATGCACTAAAATCACTTAGAATGTAGTTATTGTTGCACAATTGTTTGTAATATTTCATTCTAGTTTGATAAATCCAGTTATCTATCACAATATTCAATTCTATCAATTCAGATTATTTCATATGAACATTAATTTGTAATACATATAACACCTAAAATTGGCAATAAGAATATTTTAGCTGTCAATATTTTTATCGTAATCAACTAAGTTGGATTTTTTTTCCAAGCTAATTTTTTTTTTAAAGCCAATTCAAAATGGCCACACAGTTTTTTTAATGAGATCTTATATCCTCTAAAACAAATTCTGATATAGTTTCATAAAAGTTAAACTTTCATATGATTTTCCCTCAAATTACATCCTGAAAATTATAGAAATTACGAGAGCGATATCTGGATTGGGGAGAGAAATTGGACAAAGAATGAGGCAAGCGGGGTTTTTTTTTACAACAGTGTCAGAAGTTTGGTCTGGAGTTTGGTCTGGAGTTTGGTCTGGAGTAGAGATGTCCGCAGAAGTGCAAAAGAATTTTGTACAGGGCGTACTATGTTCTAATATTGCAGCATGCATCAGAAACCTGGGTAATAAAGGAAAGGGATAAGAGCAGGATACAAGCTAGGAGTGACAAGGATGGACAGAGAGAGCGAGAGGAGAAGGAGCCCGTACAGGATAGGACAGAGAAGACAAGTTTTTGGGGTTATGTGCTTGTGAAGAGGATGTAGGAGGTGGTGGCTAGGAGGCCCAAGAGAGAGATCCAGGTACAGGTTAATGAAGGGATTACAGAGGAGTGGGTTAGCGGGGAGGAAGAAAGGTTGTGGGAGGACCGTAGTAAACGGAGAGGCTTACGTTCAAGAGAGACCCAGCCGGTGGGGATCTGTAATCTGAAATACCAACCATCAACAGTAGTTCCATTTGAAAAGTAATAATCCTCATAAGACTCTCTTTCCTACAGTCTTGCCACCATAAACATACAAAGGTGTTCTAAAATAGCTTGCACATAAAGCACAGAGTTAAAATAAAGTATAGTTGACAATTTAAACTTTAAAGGTTTCCCATACTACATACCTTACTCAAAAAACATATTGGTCTCAAACGAAACCCCCTTTAAGCTTGTGTGTGTACAATTGCGCTTCAAACATTTGGAAAATGTGTGTTCATTTCACGAGTGCTGAGCTAATGGCTGCTGCACCGTGTAGGCTTTGCAAAATTTACTAACCCTCTATCTTATTACTAGGCTAATTAATATAGTACTTCATGAAACACCATAAAGATTACTTTATAGAAAATATCTTTCACCAGTTATAATACAACACATTTGCTTGGCAAAAAAACAACTCAGACAATTAATGAGTGGCCACATTTTAACACTATTCACATTAATTCAAATAAATAATCAGAACTTCAAACCCAAACCTACATTCTAGTAGGTGTGTACAAAACTTCATCATGACTTTGAAACAAATATCAACTTCATCTATGTTTCGAAAAAAATTCCAGCTTTGACATTTAGTAATTTTATTTAATTATTGGCATTTTGAGCTGTTATGTACATTTCAAAACATTATTCACATAGAAAAAATGTTAATTGATTGAATTTTAAGTTTTGATAACTCAATTTTTCAGAAAAAGATACTAAATATTAGGGTTATGTAAAGCTTAGAAAACTTTTGACTTTTCTTAGAATATTTGTCAGCTTTTGACTTTTATTTGAAAATAAAATTACAGATTTGACAATTATGAAGCTTGGCCTAAGTATTGGAACTTAGATTCGGCTTTAGAAATATTTTATATAATTTGATTCAACTTCTCTTCAATTTGAAAAAGTGGATCTACCACACATTTATTTCCTATTTCTTTCCTCTTGGATTTTATTCATTTATTTCTATCCATCAGTTTATCTTTATATTTTTATTTCAGTATTTAAATAGCTGTTATTATATATAGCATTAGAGTGTATGAATAATAAAAAGTGTTGTTTATGAATGCAGGACACTGGAGTTCATGGAGTGAAACGCAGTGGCTCGCACTCCTGGGAGGGTAAGCCTTTCAAGGGCAGCAAGCACCCCCATGTCGATGGAATACCCGAGGAGCCTTCCCCTACGACCAACATGCCACCCCCTCTCTCTCACTGGCCCACCGCCAAGATGACACCTTTACATCAAGGACCATCCAACATCAACCTGTTGCCTCCGTTCTCTGTCACAATGACTCCATTACATCCCACCATACCTGTCACTACAAACAGGTGAAACAATATCAGGTTTTCAACTCAAAATTCTTACTTAGCCCCAAAGTTAATGTGTATTTTAGGACTGTCTTTATTTAGTCTATAATCCCAAAACACTCTTTCTCACTCGCTCTTAGAAATTCACTGTGGAAAGCATTGAGAAACTTTCATACTCTCAGGACTTCCCTGGGACATGTGCTTTCTCCCAGATGGTGATGGCAGGGCTAACCGTCCGAAGCACTGAGTACATGCCTAGCTTTGTATAGATGGGAAGCAACTCAAGACCAACCCTCTGTTAAAGACTTTATTATTATTACCATCCCTAAACAAATCTCTCTAAGGAAAACCTCTTTAAGCTTTTTGAGGTATTTTGTTATATTTGGAAGGTACAGAAAAGGTAAATTTACATCTATTACTGTTGCTAGCCTGTGGTCAGTTTTTTATTCAAGCTATATATTTTCCACTACCGACTTTCTCGGTCTGTTGTAGCTGCATTTATCTTGTAATCTAACTTAAGACTAGGACAGCTCAACATCCAATCCTCAGTCGTTTATTTATCAATGTGAGAGGGTAAACCCATATTTCACCAATGATACATTTTTCGGCCACGCCATGGCAATTTCGGGAATTGAACTCAGGACCCTTAGCTCAGTAGACAATCACACTACCGACTGATAGTGTCAGATAGTACAGAAAAGGTAGATGGAAGACATAAAAAAGGAAACGAACACAAAACGGCTTTTACAGTGAGAAGAACACAGTTCACACTTTACATTGCTGCCACTGGACAAAGAGGTAATGGCTACCTCTTTAAGAAAATCATTTGTTACTTTGACATAAGTTTCATTCTATTGAAACGCACCAGGAAGGAGTGTGAAACGCACAATGCAACTTCCAGAAAGAAGAGACCTAAAAACATAAACGAGAAAAAAAGGAAAATATAAGTAAACTATTTTATAAAATAATTAAATCATTGGTATTAAAGTGGGTCGAATCTTTCTATTTTCTTAAAAAGTGATACTATAATTCCCTTCTAGTACCTCTTTCTCCTTCCACATTAATCTCAGCACCTTGTATAAAAATTCTATTTCTGCTTCTGCAGCTCTTATAATTTCCACACCTAGTAGATTTATTTAACTATATATAATTTAGGCATATGTTTCCAACTATATTGCATAATTATTAATTAATAATATATATATGGTAGTTGAGTCAATATTTAAATATTCTAGTCACTTACCAAATTTAATTTGTCATCTCCTTACAGACTTTAGTCTGATATCTTGTTTTTAAATTGTGCTTTTATTTTGTCTGTCCAGCTATTCAACTCCTCCACCAATATATCCACAAATGACCAACATGATCCCGCTTTACTACTTCCCAAGTGGGGTTCAACCTCAAGAGAATCCAGAGACTCCCCCAATCTTGGTGCGGCAACCCTCTCCAGACTTCATGATGCCTCCAGGTGAAACTTTTCTTACACCTTACCACAAAACTGATTGAAAGGATAGTTAGATAGGAACAAACACACTTTTCTCTTCATTTCTTATCACACTTTTCACATTTCCACAGTTACACATTGTTTGGATTTTTCATATCAAGAGAGACATAAAATAAACCACAAAACAACAAAGAAGGATATTATACAGACATACATGCAGGAATAATTTCAGTTATATTTCATATTCTTCTAGCATGTAGGTCTGTATAGTATCCTTATGGTTACATGTATTAAATTTGTAAGAAGGTACAGGAAAGGTGAATAGACTCATATAAAAGGAACAAACACAATATGGCTTTTACAGTAAAAAGAAGAACATAGCTCACGCTTTACATTTCCCTTATATATCTATTAACTGCTAATACCAATATATATTCAGCATAATATTCTTTTCTTTCCCACAGTAAATTATATTTTAATATGGACTGATATTCAATATTAATTCTGCTTAGTGTCCTACATGAACATGCCGGGGATAATGTACCCTGGAATGATGCAGCCCATTTACCAGGGCTCCCTCATGTACCAACCCAATATGGTAATGCTTCATCCTGCACCTGTTGTGCCTGCTGTCAAGACACATGTGGTGAGTCCTTGGTTGTTAACCAACTTATACTGCGTTATACATTAATTATGAAGCTTTGCCAATAAAAATATTCACATAAAATAGGTACTCAGACTTTCTTCAGTTAACATTTGGAACAGTTTTGTACACTTTGTTTACCTTGAAAAGTATCAAGCTTACCTTGATGGTTCGTACTATGGTGTAGCTTATAAGATTGAACCATAGTATGTTTGGTCATGGAAATACTGCTACCTTACAGTGTAAACGAATTGTACATTAAAAAATAATATTCATCTGTAAAAACCTGAAGTAATTGAATTGCATCTAGTGTTAGTAATGTAGTAGTAGTGTATCATATCATGATGAAATGTTATAAACAATTGTGCAATAAAACATTCATTAAGTGATTTTAGTATATCAAGTTACATAAATGAGCACAATATATTTACCATATTTTTTCAACCATAAATCCATTAAAAGAAAAAATTCAAACTTTATTTGGCTACAAGAACTTTTCATATATTTGATTTGAATTGAAAAAGTGGTCTTCACACAATTTTTGATAACTATGACTGGGCAGGCAGGGGTGTTTCATGGCAGGTCAGGCTAAGTTGGGTATTTTGGAATTATATTGAATTTATAACAAAGATATGTTTGTAAATCTACAATATTTAAAAATATATTTCATGCCTAGTTATTTCAACTTTTTAATAGTATCGTTCTATATAAAAACTAGTAGGTTTGTAAAATAACACTTGTTATACTAATTCACACACTACCTTCAAATAAATTATTTTTTAGTGAAAGAGTTTTCATACTCTCAGCTGTGAGGGAGTGCGTTGTTCCTTATTGAGACATTTAAGTGTGTACTCCCATGGATATATTATTTGTATGTGTAATTTAGTTTAATAAAGGTGAATTATAAAAACTGACTCACTTCAGTACAATATACTGGTAATTAGGGATATGGTATCGAAAGAAGTATCAATACTGTACTCCTCAAAAATATTGGAAGAAAAATATCGATGCCATACTACTAGTATTTTACTAGTATCGAAAGAACAGTATTAATAACAGTAAGTATCAATATTGAATAGTTTTTTTTTGCAAGATGCTTTTTTTGCCATCAAACTTTTTTCTAAATTCCATAATTCACTTCTGTGAGGTGCCATTTTTTAACTACATTCATCGGCATCATTGTTTATAGAGTATTAAATATTGACAAATATTAGTAGAATGGCCGCCTTGCTCTGACTGCTTCATCTGCTTAAATAAAACATACACTTTTCTGTTTCCTCTGTTTGGGCACCATTGAGTTGACTGAGTGCATTGAGCTCTACAAAAGCTTCTTTTGTTTATTCTCTGGTGCTCATTGATAAAGTAAGGGGTAGTAATACTGGTCGCCACTCGCGCCGTCACTCGGTCAAGCATCAGGATGTATTGATAAACAAAGATGAAAGAACAGCTATGAATTATGAACTAAAAGAGTAAAAGAGATTGAATGCTAGAGACTATTGCTTCTTGCTTGGCAAATAGAAAATGAGAGAAGTGAGAAATAGTATTAATGGTTCTTCCTCCACAGTCCACCCCAGTAAACATTTAATCCCAGCATGAGTGAAGATAACAAAAAAGTTGTTTCTTTCGATACCGGAGTGTGAGTACTAATATCAGTAAAAGTATTGAGTAAAAATACTAGTATCAAAAGGAAAATATTGTTATTAATAAAATATCGATACTTTTTTCACATCTTAATACTTTTTTATAAAATCACATTTAAATACAACATCCAATTCTTTGATACAATTTATTTTTTTCAAGATAGATTATTTTCTTATAAGGTACAATTCACAATACTTTCTTCAAACTCAACAATTTTGTCTGTTCTTTATATTACTTTGGGTTTTGGTCACACTCTCCTAAACAATTATGTTTTATGAATTTTACTAGTTTTATGATGAATAAAAAAACTTTATTTCTAGAAATATTGAAATTAGTATGTTTGTGGTAAAATGGGCTGTTATCTAGATACTTTGGTGGTGAACCACTTGTCATGGCTCAAGCTCTGTCTTGCAGTTACTTTGGTGGTTAATTACTTATCATAGTTTTTGTTGTCTTTCAGCATTTCCCTCGGACACTTTCTTATGATCCTTGAGGAATACAATTTTCAAGTAATAATTTTTTCAGCCTGTTTTAACACACACACACACACATTATGTTAGTTGAATAGAGATAAGGAAAGTAGAATTTAAGGGAAATGTACTCAAATTTTGTGGTGAAAGAGGGATAAACCATCTAGGAAAAATCTTCCTTATCACATCCAACTGAGATTTGAGCCCTGATCTCCCAATCATCATTAATCCAGTACAATCCTGGAGTTACGTATTAGACAATGGGACCACCGATGCAAATATATTCATCTCATATTGTCATGACATTTAAATACTTGATAGTTCTAGCCATATTGAATTGCATTGTATATGTGTGAAATTCTAAGCTAAAACCATATTTAATTTAAGGTAGAAAATGTTGAGAAATAAAATAAATACAAAGTTTAGACATTTATTAATCCTTTTCCATAAGCCTTCCTAACACTAAGGGTTTGAATTTTATATTAAAAGAAACTGAAATCTTAAAATGGCATTCAATGCAAGTATTGATTCAATTTTAAAAGGATGAATAAAATAGTTACATTATAAGATCTAGAAATAACCCTTCTTTGGTAAAAGGTGTGGGTACGAGTATTTCAGAGTTAACGTCGAGTGTGATCCAATGATTGGTTCTCTCTTAAAGAGTTCTTCTGCGGCCCTGTTCCATTACCCTATGTTTCTGGCAACACCACCTATAGCTGAGCCTCGCTCCAATTTTGGCAATATAGCGCCGGCGTCCATTAATAAAGTGGGTATTATTTTACTTTTTCGAGCAGCTTCAGATTTTTGGAACTTCTGCAGCTTATCTTTCTTTTAATGCTTACATTATTTTCCACATATGCAATAAAAAAAGCATGATTTTGATGCTAACTTTATTTTTTCACATAAGTAATAAAAAAGTTTGCTTCTGTTACTTAAGAGCCTGTCTCACCCCACAAATAACACCTTGCTTTGGAAGGTAACATACTTCAAACCAGATGCAGCATCGCGGCACAGATGTCTCTATTCTGCTTTAGAAAGCAGTGGTCTTGAGACCAGCTAAAACAGTTTTACTGCATTTCTAAAAATATAACACAATTCAACTGTTGTAAACTTATTAATACACAATCTAGGGGTCTGTGAGCTCAACATTTTAAGTTTTATTCGATCTCAAGCAAGCTTAACATAAGTTTCCCGAGTATTGAGTTGATATTGAGCTTGGGTTGAATAAATACATTATTTTAAAAGTTTATTATGTTCTTTAAAAACATATGTATTAATATTATCTTAACTTTATTGAATGAAATAAGAGACTATTTAAACCAAACTAAAATATATTTTAAACTTGTTTTTAAATAGGTAAAAAAATCAAGCCAATGTAAATTGTAGAATTAACTTTTTAATAAAATATAATGGTAAAAGAAACATCAATTATGATACATTTCAACATTCCTAAGTAGAGTTTTAAAAAAGCATTTGTGGAAATAGGTTTGGATGTGCATATTTAGCAACTCGCCCCCCCCCCCTTAACCCCCAACTCCCACCCCCCTTCAATTCCCTTCACTGGAGTACATCTATTAACTTGTTGTTGATCTTCTTCCAGAAAGAGAAGTTAGAGCATTAATTTTTTTTAAAGATGTATATAGTACAATTTTGCAACAAGCTATATATGTTACTATCTTGCCCTAAGCTATGCCGTTTCTATTTCTTCACTATCTTCTCTTCCATTCAACAAGCAGTTTAGTCAGTTGCTAACCTTGATATTCCAATGGCCATTTGCACAGTACCCTCTTTGTTGGATTATTCTTACACTCTACCCCCGCCTCTCCCATGCCCCTCACCACACTATCTGTACATTAGTTCACAAACTAGGCATTCATCACCAGACACTCAATACAAGTTAAAAAATCTGAATACTCTCAGATCCCTAGCAGAAATCCGTTCTTCAATAAGTGTTCTGGTTTGAACATAATCATTTATTTATTATACCAGTTAATCAGCCGTGAAATGAGCTCTTGAGATTGTTTTGCATCAGTTTGTAATCACTAATATGCATGCATGCATGCCTCATATATTATTATTGTGAAACTTGTTCGTTCATTGATGTTGACATGCAAGATTCCAAACTCATTGTATATATTTTAATCTCCTTTATGTTACTGTGATTCACACATATAAAACACTATTAGTATTAAGTACAGACACCGAAATATCATAAGATGTATTTTTACAAACTCTTACCAACACATTAAAATGAATATAAAAAATAAAAATATTTTTAAAGTTCATTGTAACATTTTTTAATGAACTACACAGATTCTTAATAAAACAAAAATCAACCTTTTCATGAAATTGACTAATTTGTATTTTATATTGTGCAAATAATGGTCAGTTTGTCAATTTTAATGATTTACTAACTTCACTAATACAATTTTATTCTTAATATTCCTTTAACTAATCAATGTTAACTGTCCAGAAAATGTATTTCCCTTAACTAGAGACCAACGGTAAAGAAGTAAAATGTGTGATTTATTTATCTTGATATTATGACATTTTATATTGGGACCAAAAATAAATATTTAAAATTTAAGAATAAGAAATTTAACTAAACTATTTTACCATATTTTAGCCATAAAATGCATCTTATTTAGCAATTTTTAATACTGACGTACAATTTTTTATTTAATAAAGGGCAATCATTTTAATAATTACAAATCAGGGTCTCTACTAATAGATCATTAATTTTTTAAATCTCTCAAAAAAATATTTCCCTCATTAAACCTTTTGTTTGTATTGCTAACTTAGTTATACTTTATAAAAGCTAACCACATTTCAGCAACCAAACTTTTTTGATGAGTGTCACCCATTTTACTGGCCAACTTTGAAACGTAATTAGGCTTTAACAAGGAATCACAGGCTTCTGTTTTCTTCACCAGACAAACAATATTCAATATTAATTATTTTGTTTTAATTTCAAAATATTATTTTAGTTTGACTTATAGTATATTTTGTAAAGTTGTAAAATGATTTTTATTTTTATTAATTTCTGTTATTCTCTCTTTAATTGAATGTCTGCTGTAATGCTTTGCTTAAGCTGAGTTTTTGTATTAAGTAAACACTATCTTTATTCTAACACTTGTTTTAAAGGTGTTCAAAAAGTTTTTAAGAGAAAAGGTTCATTGAATCATTTAGAAAAAATTATGATGTTTTAAATTAGAAAAAACAACTATGAGTTGTGTAATTTTTTTGTTTGTAACATATTAACTTGGTATAAAAAATCTGTAAAAATTTCAATATTATCATATAAATGCTCTCTCTCTCTCTGAAATATATATTTTTTCTTATTTCAGCCATGGGTAACTTTACGTTAAAAGATTCAAGAATAATTTGTTGATTAAAACTTGAGGCTTGAAATAAATACTTGTGTTGATTGTAGTCTATGTTGGAGAAAGAAGGTGACAAGGAGTGGAATCTGTCGCAAGAAGAAGGTGACAAGAAATATAGTTTGTGTACAGAGAATGAGACCAGTTACTCCTCATTTTACTCATTCCTCAAGACAACGGACAAATCCGATGAGAGCATGGAGGAGAACAGCAAGTCAGAGGTGAGATGCACGATTGTTTGCTAGACTGATAAAACTGTGATTCACCCTTTCAGAGGGATTATATTAGACCGCCAATGACGAGATCATGGCTCAAATCTCTTACCGAGGGTGTGTTTTCCACTTTACTTCCATGCAAATTCAGATACATATCCTCTAAATGCAGCCTTCGTCATCCCTAACACATCTTAATTACAGTACGCCCATCACTTATTTGGTTGTACATGACAGCTCCCAGATGATATCAGTAATACCAACATTGTTGGAAAGTCACTTTTGTCAACATATTTGGAAATAATTATTATTTGCTAAGTATTACTATTATTATCACTAAAAATATTATCAATCACTTTTAACAATACTTCCACAAGGATTACAGTATAATTCTATCTTTCATAATCAAACTAAAGAAAAAAAGTCTAGTAAATTCATTCTAGTTTTTCTTTTAAATCTTGTGGCAATTACAGTTTAAATAGAGGGTGAAATTTTACATTTAATGGTATTATATTCAGTTATTAATATTTTTGTAACTGGTCCCACATATCTTTAACATAAATAAATGGTTTATGAAATAATATAAAGTTTAAATTTTGTAAACACGAGTATTAATACTATCCTCTGTCCAACTGGCAACAAGGTCCTCCATGTCACCAACTGGCAGTGAAGCTTCTATCCAGTGGCCATTTTTGTTTACAGAATATATGGCTGCTTTGAATGTTCCCTTGCTTTTAATAATTAATTTGAATTAAACAGCAAAAGCAAACTTCAAAACTTTACCAAAAATCAAACGGTTATTCTCATAACCAAAATCTAACATTTTAAATAGACACTACAATAGTGAATTAGTGTATAAAGCACAATTAATAAAACCACGTGCGTGTGTCCACAAGTTGAAGCAAACAAAATATTTTATTTATGATTATTTAGGCCTGTCTATGCTACTGTTAATAATTTTATTACAAATTTTAATAAGACCCTGTCTTTTTTTTATCATTAATTCGGCTACTTAGTAATTCATGTGTTCTTTTGTGAATATTAGTTTGATGAGTGAGTGTGTTATACTTGGAAAATAAACGGTTTTTTAGTGATCTTTAAATAATTATTCATCCAATATAATATTGAAGTGTGTGATGAAAAAAATAGTGAGTGTTTCTCAGTGATCAATATACATTATTCGAAAATTCAAGTCTGTGTATCAAGACTATAAAATATATCTTTTAACCCCAAGATTGTGTTGTGTTGCCCTCTAGGCCAAACCTCGATTTTTAGGATTTTTATAGTATTCCAAAAAATCTATAAAGTGTAATAAAATACTTGTGAGTCTTTCTCCAGTGTTGATTAAATAAATACCAGGCTAAGACTTCAACTAATATGTTATTGCAGTTTTATTAGAGACTGTGTTATAACAAAATGGATGCAAGTGAGACCCACCCACCTATCATCCATCTTTAACTTGGCTGAAGAGAACGACGACGATGAATATGATGATGTAGAAGAAGTCCTTGCAATCCTGTTGGAAAACACTTAAAAGGTACAAGCCAGTTCATAAGGAATATGACTTATTTGTTGTAATAGTATTAAAAAAGTTTTTGATAGTATCTTCTTCTCACTGTGTAATACTACACATTCAGATTTTTCACATTTATAATGTTATTATTATTAGCACCACGTCTTACTACCCGTTCGAGTTATACGCACTTAGGCTAATGTGTAATGGTAGGGTTGATTGTGAGATTAAATGGAGGACCTACAGTTTAACGTGGAATCCGAACCACAGTGGAGGCCTGGCGTTCCACACATTCACAAGTTGTGATTAATACATGTCTTGTCAGAGGTGAAGGCAATCAGATAAATCTGTGCCGGGACCGAGGATTGAACCCCAGACCCTCAGCACAGAAATCTGACACCTTAACCCTAGACCGCCAGGTCACCGACTATAATGTTATTAATAATACTATTAATAAATGATTATTTATAAAATAAAAAAATAATATTGTAGAAAAAAATTAATAATTAATACTTGGCCTAACATTAACATATCAAGGTCAACAATAAATAAAACAGTCATATATGTTTCTTGTATGTACCTAAATTTTGACTGTCAGAAGTGAGAGCAGCTAAACATATATTTTTGCAGATCACATGGTTTGGCGTAGGGATACATAATTTGGTCTGGTAACTTTTCAAAACTGTCAGCTGTCACTAAGCACCAAGGAAGCCATGCAGCTACTGTAGTATATAAGTAAATAGCCTGAATGGGTGGTAAAATGCGGTGCTAGGAAAAAACTGTCAGAGAACAAGCTTTTGTGCATTTCCTATAATCAAGCTACAATAGATTTACCCCTTCATTGGTGCTGACTGGCAGCTATGAAAAGTTGCCAGAACAAATTATGTATCCCTATGTCGAACCATATGATCTGCAAAAACATATGTTTAGCAACTGTCACTTTTGACAGTCAAAATTTAGGTCTATACACGAAACATATATGACAGTTTTATTTATTTTTTATTTATTGTGAACCTTGATATGTTGATATTAGGCCTAGTATTAACTCTTTGGGAGCCAAGAGAAATTACAAAAAATGTGCTAAAAGTGCCAAGCTATTTTGCTAAAAATACAGGGTTTTGTTTAAATTTTAATAACTTGTTAGTCTTTAAACTTCTTGTACTCAAATTTTTACATAAACTAGCTAACATGCTTGCCAATCCAATTATATAATTAATTAATTATACATATACTTTATTTTTTAAATGTTATAAAATAATCACTAGCCAAGATATTAAAAAAAACTTTTATTCAACATATCTTTATAAGGAAAACCTCTTTTCGCTATATGAGGTAATTATATTATATTTGGAAGAAGGTATAGGAAAGGTTGATAGAAACATATAAAAGGGACGAACACAATATGGCTTTTACAATTAATAGAACACAGTTCACACTTTACATTGCTGCTATTGGACAAAGAGGTAATGCCTCTTAAAGAAAATTGATCTTCACCGCCCAATACCCCGACCTAGGTTTCATTCTATCGGAATTCATCAGGGAGGAGTGTGAAACTTGCAACGCAACTTCCTAAATGAGGGGGGAAAGGGGGGGGGGGAATGGAAAATTGTAAAGAATGATAGGACACATATATAGGAACATGCAAAATAGAATAAATCACTGAAAAGAACATAAAAAAAACTGAGCAAATAACAAAGTTTACAAAAAAAAATTTAGATTTTCTAAAATTGGGTTATGAATAGCAGCTGTTTCAGTGACCATCAACTTTAGCAGGGTTTAGTAAAATAAAGTCTAAAATAAATAATTGGCTTGGAACCAGAAGGGGGGGCATGCTTCAATTCTGGTATTTACGCATAAATATGTTGAGGTTGGAGTGGATTATCCTGATCTTCAAGATTTATTTCATCCCTATAGGAATCACTAGTATTCACACTCGTGTTATCATTGTCAGCTGCCGCTTCTACTTGTTCCAATCTTTCACTTTCACTAGAATAGAGTTCCTGTTCAGTTTCATTATTTCCAAATTCAGAATCACTAACAAATTGATCACTTTCGCTTAAGCTATTGCTAATTATTGTGAGTATTTCTGTGTCTTGAATCACAGCTTTTCTCTTAGTAGCCATGTTTACAAACAAGGCCAAAGATAAAATTCATAAAGTTAGAAGATAGTTTTCATGTTCGATACATATTGAAACTTTAGGTGCAAGGACAAATAAAAGTAGCTTGAACATATGATAATGCAGTGTAAATAGAATCTACCCTATCTGTTGACTTAATACTGAACTAAAAGCTCTAAAACATGGGATCACTGTGAGCGATGCTGGCAATTTTAGCAGATATTTTGCGCATAACTCTGGACGACGTTGGCACTCAAAGTGTTGGTTATTAATTTTTTCCACAATATTAGTTATTATTATTATTAAATAATGTATACTAATGAATTTTTTAATTAATACATTATTATTTGTTAATAGCATTATTATTAACATTATTAGTGTAAAATCTGAACATGTAGTATTACACAAAGAAAAAAAACTGTCATAAACCTTTTTAACACTATTACAACAAATAAGTCATATGCTTTATGAACTGGCTGGTACCTTTTAAATATTTTCCAACAGGGTCGCAAGAAATTCTTCTACATCGTCATATTCGTAATCATCCTCTTATCGTCTTCAGCCAGGTTAATGAATAATGATGATGGGTGGGTGGGTCTCATTTGCATCTATTTTCATTTCCCGGTCCCAATCTTCCTTAATAAGTTTCTCACAATGGTCAATTTAACAAACAAAAATCACTATCCTAGAAAATATGTTTAGGCCTATAAAATAAAAAAATACACTTAAGAACCTACTGACAATTCAAACGATATCCTAATTTAAAAAAAAATATTTTACATTCACTACTCTTAAACAGTTATAACTAAGTGTCTATAAAACTACAATAACTTATAACTTGAATTCTTAATCCAGTGTTTATTTAATCAACACTGGAGAAAGACTCGCTATTTTTTTTTATTACACTTCACAGATTTTTTTGGAATACTATAAAAATCCTAAAACTTGAGGTTTGGCCTGGAGGGCAACACAACACAATCTTAGGGTTAAAAGATATATTTTATAGTCTTGATACACAGACTTGAATTTTCGCATAATGTATGAGATCACTGAGAAACACTCGCTATTTTTGTCATCACACACTTCAATATTATATTGGATGAATAATTATTTAAAGATCACTAAAAAAATGTTTATTTTCCAAGTATAACACACTCACTCACCAAAATAATATTCACAAAAGAACACAAGGATTACTAAGTAGCCAAATTGATATTTAAAAAAGACACACTATTATTAAAAGTTGTGATAAAATTATTAACAGTAGCATAGACACACCTAAATAGTCAACAATACAATATTTTGTTTGCTTCAACTTGTGGACACACGCGTGGTTTTATTAATTGTGCTTTATACACTTATTCATTGTTATAATGTCTATTTAAAATTGTTAAATAGTTTGCAAATACTAATACAATAATAATGGTTCAGAAAAGACACACTTAATCGAATTAAATATAGAAATGTACAATAAAAGTTGGTTGGACCCTCAAATCTCCGAATCCCTAAGAAAATTCAAGATTTGAATTTTCTTTTTCTTCAAAATATTGGGTTGTAATTTGTTTTATAGCTCTAACATTGCTGATTGGTGTTTCATGACCACCATGATTTGATGTTATTTTAAATCATTCTATTTCCTTCTATATTTATAATTTTTCCAAGATTTGAATTTATAAAATAGTGAAATCACCAGATATCTAAATAAACCTGTTTGTGCTAAACTTCAACATTTGCTATTGAAACCATTGACAAACTGGATAGGAAATGTGAATCCAGACTAAAATAAATATGACAACATTGGAGAAAAGGAAACACAAATACTCTCCCTGACACTTCCTGATGTTCAAGACTACTTCATTTGTTTGCAGGACATGGCTTGGGACAAGACTGATGCTAGAGGGGGTAAGAAAGCTCGACCTGTTCTCAGGGTAAGATACTCTAGTTATTGACAGGGAATATACAATACACATTAGTCTTATTTTTTGTTAATGTAGTATTTAAATACACGATTTAATGACTATACTTTTAACCAAATCTATGTGACCTGCCAAGTTTGTTTCTTGAAAAATATATTTACAACACTGGAAAAGTCTGTTACAGGGATAAGCTTATTATTGAAACTTGCCACCCGTTTGAGTGACATAATAGTAAGGTTTATGTGGGTGTGATTTATTATCAGATTAAAACTTAACTCAAGCATGTGATATAAAATACTTATTTAATGTTACCACTGCTGTGAACAAAGTGATTATGCGATTCATTATCACACATAGTTGTTTAATTAAAACAGTTTATTTATACGTGGTGTAAACATATAACCTTCACTAGATCTCAGTTGAAAGTGAGTGTACTGATGCAGCTACCGATGAATTGTTATCGGGCAATTATTAGTGCAGCGGAAATTAATCATAATCAACGATTATTATGCCGATTAATCAGGTTTTTTTAAGTAAGTTTAATTTATTGAATTAAAAATATATTCAGATATGTCAGACACAAATTATACGTGTTAACTCTACGATACGTTCATCATAGACTCTGTCTTAAAATATGAGTGAAGAATGACCCCGGGCACAGGACAAATCCTGGATAGCTCAGTGGTAAGAGTATTGGCATACTAAGCCAAAGGTTCTGGGTTTGATTCCCATGTCCAGGTGTCATTTTTCAATTTT
Organism: Timema shepardi; assembly: GCA_902151425.1. Lineage (NCBI taxonomy): Eukaryota > Metazoa > Arthropoda > Insecta > Phasmatodea > Timematidae > Timema > Timema shepardi. The sequence continues at coordinate 64,752 of CABFVX010001726.1, forward strand.
CAGAATAAGATAATAGAATGCTCTACTACATATGTATTGCATTGAATTGCACCACTCACATCTTCCACAATTGCTTACAACCAAAGAAGAAAGAATGATGAAATACCTGAAATATATTGCAACTCCTCATTATTAAAATACCTCCATATTCCTCTCACTTGCACACTCTCTGTTATCTGTTCATCCCTCTCTTTCTTGCAACTACACAGCTAAAAGAATATTAGCATGACTTAAAGTTTGAAAACATAATAGCATATTACATTTATTGGTGAATTGTTATCAATGAATTTAAGACCATGATAAAATCATATTATTACAACACTACGCTTACCAATTGTGTTTAATTTTTTTTACGAAACTAGGCTTGTTGGAAGATAAAAAAGAAACACTTTTGACAGCAAAAATATTCCATGCCTTACATCATTTCAATCAATCCTTAACAATCCAAGTTAAAAAAGCTTACTAAATGTCAATATGAGGTAGACTCCAATTCAACAACACACATTGAATATATTATATTTGGAAGATGAATAGAAACACATAAAAGTAACACACACAACATGGCCTTTACAATGAAAAGAACATAATCACACTTTACACTGCTGCCATTGAACAAAGAGGTATATTTGCATCCAATATCCATTCCCCGTGTTTGTCCTTTATGTTATTCCATTTACATGTTCCTATATAAGTGTCCTACCATTCTTTATCAATTTCTTTTTTCTCCCTTTTATATTTCTTTGGTTCCCTCTTTAAGGAAGTTGTGTTGCATGTTTCACACCCACTTCATGATGAGTTGTGATATAATGAAACCTAGGTCGGGGGATTGGGCGGTAAGGATCGATTTTCTTCAAGAGGCAGTCATTGTCTCTTTGTCCAGTGGCAGCAATGTAAAGTGTGAACTGTGTTCTTTTCATTGTAAAGGCCATATTGTGTTTGTTACCTTTTATATGTTTCTATCCACCTTTCTCGTACCTAATTATAAATATAATACCTCATAAAGTTAAAAGATGTTTTCCTTAGAGATATACAAAACACATTAAAGGAATTTTCTGAGCACATATCAGGCCCCATATTCAGCAGGTAATAGAGGAGTAATGTGGTGTGTTTTGTTGTATTTTAATTGTGTTGCCTTTCCATCCTTCTTCCATTAGAGATTATAGAAATCTAATATGATTGATAATGATGATCTCGACCTTAGAAACATAAGCAAGGCCTAAGTTGATGCCTTGTGTAATCGGACACAAATCAAAACCAGTTAAGTTTGGTGTAGTGACAGTTTATGGATGTTATATAGGATCCACCATGGATGGAGGGTGTATTCGTCAATCCTGACCTAGTCTATCGCTACAAACTGGACGATCGGATAATGGCAGACATCCTACAAGCAGATCTTAAAGCGCTCAACAAAACACATCAGGTATGAATTGGGACTTGAGTATACACACTAGTAGGCTTTGACCCATGAAACAAACATACACACATTTGAATGGGAGAAATAATATATATATAAATAATGCCAAGACATGATTTTGTTGCAGTTTCTGTGGATTTTGAATTTGTATTACTGAAGCATGGATGTACTTATGTTTGATTCAGATTTATGTAAATCTTCTTTTTCTTACTCGTATTGAGTCATCATTTAACATTGGACATTGCACACATATAATTTAGAGAAAGATTTTTAGTTCATACGTGTGAATTACAACCATTATTTTTATTTGGTCAATTTAAACCCGAAAGAGATAATTTAAAGTTTTAGCCATCATAATCATCATCATCACTGGATGTTTCCACCTCTGCCACTTGTCCTCCTGCGCTTGTTCCATCCATCTTGTCTGTGCTCTTGACAATGAACCCTGACAACAACAGCTAACGGGCAAGGGTGAAGCTATGATAGGCTTAGCAAGCCGCTAGTGAATGAAGGAATGCTTTCAGAAATAGGAACATCCTCGTGAAGGACAAATTTACAATGACGATCCCAGAAAATACTGAAAATTTCAAAATGGGTTGCAAAATATAAGGGGCTCAAAATTTCACATTCTATTAGAAAAAACTGCTTGGTGTGGAAGAAAAACAAATGTGTATCTTAGCAGTTTATTATTTCTTTTATTGGCACAATACCTACTTAAAAACCAGCGGTTGCATTTCTAGTCGTGTAATGTCTGCCATTGATCGAAAATTAGAATCGATTTTAATAACCCTCAAAGTCTGGGAGGCGCATTCCATTAAAGACGCCTTTGGTAGAGCAAATACTTACTCCAAGGAAAGTGTGAAACCTTACCTCAATTAAAGAGTTCATTATAAACAACATTTTTTGTATACTTTTTTGTTTTGAAGGGCCCCAACATGAATTTTCGGTCACCAAGTATTCCTATAACCTTTTGAATTAGGGGCTACCTTCCTGAAAATTTTCAGCTTTCTAGGTCTATTGGGCTTTAAGATTATTTTGACTTTGTTTTTCTGGAAACCTCCACCCTTGATTTGGGGGGTGGGCCCTTGTAAATTTTCTGTCCCCAAATATTCTTGCATTATTTTTGACATTAAGAAACCCTCCCCATTTTAGGGGCCCCAATGGTAATTTTCGTTCAAGTATTTTTCCATCTTATATAGTTAAAGGCTACCTGACTGAAAAATTTCACCTTCCTGGATCTTTTGGGTTTCGAGATGTTTTTGGCCAGATGAGGCTTATTGGGTGCGTGCTATAACTTTATAATTTAACAAACATAAAAAGCATACTTCAGACCATCAATTTATTACATTTAAATATAAAAGTAAAGCCACTAAAAAAAAAAAAAAAATTAAAAAAAAATTAAGATAAACGAGTGGAGTTAGTNGGTACAGTTTCTATTTTCTATAGCAACCTGATAATTAATTCGAACAAAATCAGAATAGAAAGTGGGAAAATTATAATTTATATTCACATTGAGATTCATAGGTGAAAGAGAGATCATGATTAGAAAAAAAAGGATTTGATCCATCTAATTAAATCATATAAGTTAGTTTTAGGTGAAACTTTGATCTCTGTCTGTGGTGTTACAGCCTCTGCTAGTGAATAACCAACTTACTCAGCTGTATGAGGATATGGAAGAGGAGGGACTCTCCAAGGATTGTTTGGAGGAGAGTCTACCATCTAGTAGCAGCAGTGGAGAGGACTCCAACAACCACCCCTTCACACAACCTTCATCAGGCAAGGTAAGCAGGCAAACATCCCTCTCAAACAACGTTACCGACCATTTCACTCCTCTTCATTGAGGCGTAACTATTAGTTTGGCAATTTTATAAATTTGCTAGATCTGGGTTGTAATGCACATGAGCTTTATGATAACTATTATTTATTTTATATTTAGGTAAAGAAAAAACGTAGAAGCATGGAGTACAGCAAGCTAGTAATGATGTTTGAAGAGAATGCACCACTGCCACCACCATCCTCTCAGTGAGGAGTCACTATCTTTGACTGGGCTGAACCTTACTGCACCACGGAGCTGCTGCACTGGTCTGGCTATCATTCATTGCAACATTGAGCTACTTATCTGGTCTGGATGTTATACCAGCATTGAGCTGCTTCCCTCTTCTGGATGTCACTCATTACAGTGTTGAGCTGCTTCTTTGTTCTGGATGTTATACCAGCATTGAGCTGCTTGCCTCTTCTGGATGTCACTCATTGCAGTGTTGAGCTGCTTCTTTGTTACTGGATGTTATACCAGCATTGAGCTGCTTCCCTCTTCTGGATGTCACTCATTGCAGTGTTGAGCTGCTTACCTGTTCGGTCTGTCCATCACTGTGTGTTCCAGGCAACAAATAACCCGCCGAAAGCAAGGAAAGTGGAAACTGTGAAATGAATTACCTCGTCCAAATAGTAGGGATGAATAGGAAACAAGAGGTTGGGGTTTATTGATAAAAGAGGCCACTTTAGGGCCTGTAACACCCAACTCTCATGTGAAAAGCCATTTGTATAGCTGTTGGTGCACCCATTATATAAGCTTTCCTATCAGACTCAAACTCTGGGCAGACCTGAACTACAAACACCCTTCTGTCTCCCTTCCCTTAAATTCTCAAAAATGGCAGAAAATGTCTGAAGAAAAAAAAACAACAAATAAATATAAATAAAGAACTATATCAAAAGAAACTAGGTTAAACAAATTATTACACAAAAGCTACTTTACAATATTAAATATATACAGTTCAGAGGATGAACAATCACTATAATTTTGACCTAGTTCATTGTTCTGGCAATACATCACTGTAGTATTGAACTTGTTTGGTGATCTAGTTGTACTCTTATCACTGCCGCAGAAATAAAATGGTTGTTTACAGTAAAATAATTTTTGGCCAATAGGTACAAACTGTTATAGTGATTTTAAACATTTATAAAAATCTCTTAATGTTTTAATATCAAAGAAATTGTTATTGTCTGTAATAGTTTATTAGAATATTAATAAAAACTAAGTCTGTGGTAAACCAACATTTTCATTCTTGAATTGGATCTAAAACTTATTAATAAGTTTGAGCACATTTTCATCAAATCCTTTCTTCCCTAAAGTATTAAATATTAATGATTACATTTTAATATCAGGGTTAATAATGGCTTAATTTTAAGGGGTATCAAGAAGGAATGTGATTTAAGATTAAATGCATCCACATCAGCATAAAGTTACACTTTGCTCAGAATCAAACCTTGACTTGAATGTCAGGAGCAATTTACTATATTGCGAGACTGGTGCCTTAGAACAGAAGGGTCAAACTAGGAACCGCAGGCTAAATACTGCTAAATTTTCCCCGCAGAGTAAATAATTTAAATGTGTTGCTTTGAGAAGCAAGCTTTTTTTGAACACAACAAATTTGTATTTTATAAAGCCATGCCAAATAGTGTCCATTAAAAAAAACATCTGAATGAAGACTTCTAGAGGACACTATTTTTTAAAAAAAATTTCAAACCAGAATTATTCTGAAAATCTTTTATAATCAAGTAAATTAATAAAATTTTCAAGGTTCACATTATAAGTGCCCGAAAAGTTTCAAATTAGAAAATGTACTGGAAAAATAGCTTTGATATAGTGTATCTAAACTAAGGACACTTGCATCAAGCGCTATTTAATCCATAAACTGTCTAAACCTTTGGTGCTTATAGACCCCCACCTTCCTCTCTCTTGAAGTTTAATTCTGAACACAGCCTTGATTATTTAATATTTGCTCCACACAATAAAATTTCTGGGAGTGCCACTGATTAAATTTTACCTTGAAACTAATAAAATAGTGTTTTTACTAAACAGTGAGTTTTTATTTTATTGACAGGAACTAACTTTCCTATATATTTTATGTAGACAAATGTAAAATATTACTAAAGATGTTAGCAGAGGACGAACATGATGAACTGTGAACTAAATCTTGTTCGATATTCAGAAGTTTGGGCCTGTAAAATTGGAAATAAATGATAGTCAAAATACTTGATCATGTGGGCAATATAAATCTTTATTTTTAAAATTAAGTTTAAACTTAAACTTATGTCTCAAAAATACTTCCCAAATTAAATGTCAAGTTTCAAAAACGTTTAGTATTATAGCCAAATCAAATTAAAAGCTACAAAGTTATATTAATTAAAATATAGAATGTCAAAACCTTTCACAGGCTTAGTTGAAATAAGTTAATTCTGTATGTATGATTTTATTTACATAAAAAATAAAGGACTGATTTTTATTTTTGTTGGTTTTATATGTTATGTTTGATGTATTTTAATTTTGATTTGTTTGTGGACATGTATTTATATTTTTATATAAGTTTATATGCTGAAGAAGTTCATGACATTGTTTAGAATGATGGGGAGTTAAGATTTTGATGATTATGCCACATTTTTGACTTGTTGAATATTGTTATTTTTAGCTATGATATAAATATATTAAAGGCAGACAATGTGAATTGTTTCATGTTTGGGTGTTTCTAAAATGGTTTTTCACTCTTCCCCCCATGCAAATGTGGGTACACTTCCTGTAAATATAACCTCCCTAATAGCTCAAATCATTAGTGTAATTAGTACATAGGCGTATAACCAGAAAGGGTAGTAAGACGCGGTGCTAAGCAAATAATATACAATCACTTTATTTGATAGAAATTATGTGCATCTTCAAATCAATCATATTAACTTTATATTTCATTATCATTGTATACAATTAATAATTTAGGCAAGTTTCAACACAAATATTATTAAAAATAATATCTAAATTAATATGAAATACTTAAGTTGAATGCTGCAGTTTAAGTCATCACTATCTAATGACACACTTGATATTACCTCGATGTTTACTGTCTGGCTTTTCATTTCTTCAGCCATGATAAAGTGGTCTGTCACTGACCTTTGGTTCCTTCTTATACCAGCTGTTTGCCATTTTATTTTTTGCACATAATTCCAACAGTCTTGCACATTCCTCATCTTTATAGTGGACTTACCACTTTTGTGGTTTTACATGACAGCTAGCAGAAGCTAGCAAATGGTATCAGTTACGCCAACATTGTCTAAAAATAACTTTTGTCGCCATATTTGGAAACAATTATTATTTACTAATTACTACTATTATAATTACTAAAAATATTATCAATCACTTTTAACAATACTTCCTCAAAGATTACAGTATAATTTCTCTTTTCATAATCAAATGTAAGAAAAAAAGTTTAGTGATTTCATTTTAGTTTTTCTTTTCATTCTTGTGGCAATTACCGGTTAAATAGAGCGTGAAATTCTACATTTAATGTTACTATATTCAGATATTAATATTTTTATAGCTGCCCTCGTATATCTTTAACATAAATAAATGGTTTGTGATAATAAAGAGGAAATAACATTCAAAATGTTTGTGAAATAATATAAAGTTTAAATCTTGTAAACAACGAGTATTAACACAATGGCCGAATCACTTCCAGAAGACCTCCTTTTATTCTACGTCATCTACTGGCTTTTACCCAGTGGCCATCTTTGTTTACAAGAAATAAGGCCACTTTTAACGTCCTCTTGCTTTTAATAATTAATTTTAATTAAACAGCAAAAGAAAACTTCAATATTAAGCTACGAACTAAACGGTTATTCTCATAACCAAAATATTACACTTTTAAAATACAGTATAACATTGAATTATCGTAAAAAATAGAGTTATTAAAACCACGTGCGTCTATCAACAAGTTGAACAAAATACTTTATATAGTTTAGTACTATTTATTGGTATTTATGCGTGTCTATGCTACCCGTTAATAATTGTATTACTAATTTGAATAGTACAGTGTCTTTTTTGAACATTAATTTGGCTAGTTAGTAATCGGTGTGTTCTTTTGTGAATATTATTTCGTTGTGTGAGCGTGTTATCCTCAGAAAATAAACGGATTTTTTGGTGATCTTTGAATAATTATTTATCTAATATAACATTAAAGCGTGTGATAAAATAAAATAGCGAGTGTGTTTCTCAGTGATCTATATACATTATTTGAAAATTGAGATTGTGTTGTGTTGCCCTCTAGGCCAAACCTCGAGTTTTAAAATTTTTATATTTCAAAAAAATCTGTGAAGTGTAATAAAAATTACTTTCGAGTCTTTATCTAGTGTTTATTAAATAAATACCAGACTAAGACTTCAAGTTATAAGTTATTGTATTTTTATTAGAAACTTTGTTACAACTGTTTAAGAGGAGTGAATCTAAAATAGATTTTTGTTAGTTAGGATAGCTTTTGATTTGTCATTGTTATTTATTTTATAGGCCTAAACATATTTTCTAGGATATTGATTGATATTGATATATTGTTAAAACTGTTTAAGAGGAGTGAATATGAAATAGATTTTCGTTAATTAGGATAGTTTTTGATTTATCATTGACATTTATTTTATAGGCCTAAACATATTTTCTAGGATATTGATTTTTGTTTGTTAAATTATTTAAAGTCATTATAAATAGGCCTACATATTAAAACAATATAATATAACAGATTGTAAAGGAGAGCACAAGCCTGAGGTTGTGTAAAACTTTGGTTAAGTTATTAATCTGTCGTTTTGGCAAGACAATTCAACATTTACTTGTAAGAGGCGGTCGACGAATGATGGCAAAAGATTTATAGTTTTGCATGCTGGTTCAAGAAAGGGCTTTGTGGAAGGTGCTGAATTATTATTTGCATCAAAGAAGACCACAGGAGATTATCACGGGGAAATGAACGGGGAAAATTTCGAAACCTGGATGAAAAACCAGCTACTGATTAGCCTCGAGGAACCTTCCAATATTGTTCTTAACAATGCTCCATATCATTCTGTACAGGTTAGTGAAAACCTCATACAAGCTTACACAACGCACACACATTAAAGGCATTTTCACTCCAAAAAGTGTTTAAACACTTTCACAACTGTAATTTCCACATTTTAAAAATCAATCTTATTATCTAAGCTAATTTGTAAAATAGATTTATACACTAAAGTCTTTAAGTATCTCTATATCAAGGATGTCTAGTCACAACACCAAAACTTTCTTTTTGTCCTTAATTGGTTTTATCCAAGTTTTGTAAATAAAATTTTAATATTATATGTGAATTTTAGACTTGTCAAGCCATGTTTTAATTCAGTTGATGTTAATCACTTTATTGTAGATTTTTTTTAAATATTTTGTAGCTCATTAAAAGCAAAGCAAAATAAAATAATTTTTTTTAAAATATTAAAAGTCAAATAATCCATATAACTATGAGTTTTCTATCTAAGTTTTAACTTTATTACCACTCCTTACTTTAAACTACTTTAGAATGTTTTCTGATTATTATTATTATTATTATTATTATTATTATTATTATTATTGTCTTTATACCCATTTGGGTTACACGCACTTACACTAATGTGTAACAGTAGGACAATTGTGAAATGAAATGGAGGACCTACAGTTTAACATGGTATCCGAACCACGGTGGAAGCCTGGCATTCCTCACATTCACAAGTTGTGATTAATACACATCTTGTCAGAGATCAAGAAAGGGTTTGGAAATCAAATAAATTTGTGCCGGGACTGAGGAATGAACCCCGGACCCTCAGTACAGAAGTCTGACACCTTACCCCTAGACCACCAGGTCACCAACATGTTGTAATACTCTTAAAAATGTTTGACTTTTTTTCCTATTTGTAGTAATTGATATTCAGATTTTTCACATTTATTAATGTTGTTAATAATACTAATATTAACAAAAAAAAATGGATTTTTTTTATAATTTTCTATAAGATAATTGGAATTTTTTTATTAAAACTTTATTTATTACAATAAAAACTGATATGGGATTAAATGCTATTTTTTTTAAAAAATATTATATTCTTGAAAAAATTAATAATACTAGGCCATCAACATATCAAGGTCAACAATATATAGAAAATAAATAAAACAGTCATATAGGTTTCTTGTATAAACTTAAAATTTGACTCTCAGAAGTGACAGCTGCTAAACACATGGTTTTGCATATCATATGGTCCGGCGTAGGGATACATAATTTGGTCTGGTGACTTTTCAGAGCTGTCAGATGTCAGCTGTGAGCTGTCAGTCAGCACCAAAGAAGTGGTATGAGCACTGTAGTTTCCTAACACTTCTTCAAACCCTCGTTTCTCTTTTCCTACCTTTGCTTTAAGATCCCCCATAACTATCTGCCATTCTTTTTCTATAAGCCTTTATAATTCTTTCTCGAAATTGTTCTTTACTTCTGCAGGACACCACACTTGTATCACCTCCACCTTTTTCCCATCTTTATCATCCGCTCATTCATCCCTTCCGACTCCGCTTGCTGCCCTTCTCCGTTTCTCATCCCTTCATCGTTTACCAATCAATACAATGTTGCTAATTTTTTTTTTTGCTACACACTAATGATAATTATCTAGCACTATTTTGGTATATATTTTTAATGAATGTAATATGTTTTATAAATAAACTGTTAAGTTTCACAACTCTAGATTAAAATTCCTTATTATGTACATGTACACCTTTGGGAGCAATGAGAGTGATGATCAAATATCAGTCGATGTTAGTAGAAGAAAGTACTAATATGTAAGGAAGTTTCGCCCAGTATAGACAAAAGTGTAGAGCTGAGGTAAACCAATCGCAAGGGCCTTATTTATCATATTTAGAAAAGCTACTAGATCTAATTTCATGTATTCATTCATAAAGTCGTGTTATCTGCTTCTACCACTTTAGATATAATATTTATATCAATACCTATAACATGTAACTAATATTATAGTAAAATGTTTGTAGTTTCTAAAAGGTTCTTCATAGCAAAATTGGACTGTACAATGTATATAATACATTTACAACGAAAAGAACACAGTTCACACTTAAAATTTTCACCTTATTCTCTACTCATCTGAAATTGAGGGATTTTGATGTGTGTACAAAATATATTTGGTGTTTTATTTATGTTGTTCGATAGTTTCTATAATAAGTATGGAGCTCTTAAACCACACTTTTTATTTAAATGAGGAATTTTGCAACTTTTTCCCATTGTGTAAGATAATTAGTGTCATTAGAAAATAATATTTTCATAATCCAACATAATATTGACAGTTAAATGTTTAAGTGCTTCCCCCCTCCAACAAAGTGTGTGGCTCCAAATTATACGAAGTCTTTCGTTCAGTCACAATCAGCAAGCCACCTTAGCGATTTGGTTGTTTTGACAGAAGATCAAAAAGAAATGTCTTCAGCACCTGGAAATAAAAATATTAATTCTTATTATTGTCATATTCAATTTTGTCTAGTGAACCAAGCATCACTGGTTTGATCCACGGCATAGCCAAAAATTTATCATTTTAGGAATTAGGACTCTCTCTTTCACAGCTATAAATTAATGACTTAGACTGGGACAATGTGTCTGTTCTAGAATTAAGTGAGTGTTTAAATAATGTGTTGATAACATAGTAATTCGGTTTAGAAGGTGTATGTTAAATACCATAGATAAATAAATACTTTATTTTTTTTCGTCTATTTGAGATATTAAACATGCACTTTCTGAACTAACCGAGTATATCAGTACACAAACTATAATATAACAGACACAACATCCAGAACCATAACCGTTAATTCATCACTCTGAAAGGGGAAATCCAGATTTAACTTATGATCAATTTTTCAGCCATGAAAAGAATCTAACAATATTTTTAATTTATTTATGTAACTTTAATATATTTCATAAATATCACTTAGCAGCATGCCGAGTTTTTTTTTAGTTACAAAACTTCACATCGCGAATAAATAAACCTATCTATAAGATTTTCTGTTTTAACATGAAATAGAATGGACGAAATATGTTATGACTAGGATTGTGCAGGATCTTGAACACCGAAACTTGGAAAGGAAAAATTATGACAACATATTTTTTGCACAAAATAAGGAAAAATGGCTTTTAAATATCAAATTATGCATGCAATACACCTTCAGCATACTTTTTTCATAAAGAAACATTTATTATGTAAATATTATTTGTAATGGCATTCATTTGGCTTTGTATCATATATATTAATAGTTGGATGTATTCATATTTTAAGAGTCCCACAGCACTCTTTGTGAGAGGTTTAGTGACTAAAACTTAAGAAGTAACCAGGCACACTGGTTCAGTTGAGAAATGTTATTCTTATGGACAAGACTGTAGCTCACTTTAATTATTTTAGATTAGTTCAGAAATCTTGATGTTCTACTGTGTATGTAGTTATTAAAATCCATTTTTTATATTTTATTTATTTCATACAAAAAATGCTTGATTATAAATAAGCAATTATAATAGTTGCATTAGGACTATGTTTTTTAATTTTAATTACATTAAAAAAATTAATCATCACTTTTTAGAAAAAAATATAATAGTTTTAAAGAGTTTAAAGAATTAATAAAAAGAAAATTTGAGTCTAAATATTTTTTCCCCTTTAGATTTTTATTTTACAAAATTTCAGAAATTAAATTCATTGTTCAAACCTACAACTGCTGTTTTTGTCCCTTTTTCCTGCCCCTATTCTACTCTAAATTGATCACTTCCTGATCAAAATGTCATGAACTCCTAATTTTTACCATAAAATTATTTTTTTATGGAAAAGTGTGGAAAAACTAAGGCTATACTAAGTCAAACTATATTCCAAAATTCCCTGACTTTTCCAGACACTATATGGATCATTCTCAAGTGGAGAGACAAATAGAAAAACCAAAACTAAAAAAATAAAAATTTCAGCAAAAGTATAATTTATTGCCCAAGTATACAAAATTTATTAAAGAAGTAATAAAACCAACAGAGCTTGATTTTTTTTTTTTAGTTTTACCATACCCATAATCCATCACAACGCTAACACACATAAATGTGTTATAATCTCTAAAATCCAAATAAAATATGTATTTTTATTAAGTTAACATACTTTTTAACAATATAAAAAAATATACATTTTTATTAATTTATTGGCATTATAATTTTGTAAGTGAAGAGTTGTACTAAATTCATGTGTTAGTTATGTTAATTTTTCCAAAATCCAAGAAAATTAAGTTTTACATTTATCGTTTTTTATTTATGTTTTTAATAACTTAATTGTTAATAATATATAATACTATTATATTTTTTTCTAAGATTCTCAATGAATAATAAGTGATTTTGCTGTCGTTAGTGAATTGACACTGTAGTTGATATCTCAAGTTATTGGTTGCAATTGCAAAACCAATAACTTGATATATCAACTACAGTGCAAATCATGTGATGCAGAGTATATAGGCCCTATTACAGATTCTCTCAGACAGTGAGTGAACAATCCGTTTTGACACAATCCACAAAGATCCGGACAAGCCTGTACCCATCCATGCCGGTACCCACAACCAGGACTTTCAAACCTGCTACACCACAGCACTTCCCAAACAATGCAACAGTTCTCAACTTAGACAGTGGGAACTGGCCCACCAATGGATTACCA